>RPOG01001329.1:9279-160081 GCA_008086565.1 Thalassoma bifasciatum
AAAAAAAAAAAAAAAAACCTTGTCGCTAGGATTTCTTTTCTGTCAAGGTGCCATTTCAGCACTTTGTATTACACTTGTGAGCAGGCATCTCTGAGGGCCCAATCCAGGACCTAACAATACATCTGTGGTCGTGGGAGCAATGACAATGACACACCGGCCTCTCTCTCTCTCTCTCTCTCTCTCTCTCTCCAGCTCTCCCCCGTGAACCTGTCCTGCATCCTAAATGAGGCAGCGAGCGAGCGAGCGAGCGTCCATGTGGCGCAGGGAGAGGCTCTGACATTTTTACAGTCAGGTGTTCTCATTTGCATTTTCTCATGCCGCTCCCTCCAAACTCATCCATCAGCTGCAGAATTTCCCTTTTTCTCTTCTCCTATTTCCTTTTAATCAATCCCTATTTAAAATCAGGATTGATTAAAACTTCTGAGAATAGCACTCTAGATTTCACCGAAGGCCAGCGAAACAGCAAAGAGAGAGACACATAGATGTTCTTTGCTGAAATTAAAGATTATGACGCACTTTTGGTGATGCACAGAACTGAAAGCACAGGCCTGAAGTGGTTTGTATTATCACAGACAAGCAGTTAATCAGATTCAAGGATGTTGCTATTGTTCTATTTCGAGCGCGAGCTGTTTGTAGGTGGTTGGGAAACAGACTGAAATTAACAGTTATGTGTTTCTGTGATGAGAATATTCCAACTGAGTGGTTTTGTCGCCGTTAACAGAAAGCAGGATTAGATTTTATCAGAGCAGATTCCTCTGAGGATGCGCACGCTCGGCTGACAAATCGATTAAACGTCACCCTCGCAAAATTACTTGACAGTTAAACAGATTATCGATATTTGTTTTTCTGAAAACTTGAAATGCCGGGGATATGTTGTGTCCAAGCCGGAGAGCAGATGACACAAGATAACCTCAACAGATCCCTTTTGGTGGAGGCTAAATTTGCATAAGTTTGCATCTTTGAATACACGGCACATCAGCTGGAGACCAAAACACACTCAAACATGCAAAACATCAGGCCCAGTTTGTGACTGAGTATCAAACGATGAGCTGTCCTACCACCACACTGTTAAATGATACGAGTTATTTCAATGTAAAAATGTGATGTAAAAAGCTGCTTTAAAATTTAAATTTCGTTTTTGGGGTCAATGTCGTGACGTCCCTTTTTTGTGTCCGAGTGCAATATTTCCTTCCATCATGAATTGAGTATTTCATCACATGTATTTCTTTATTCTATGAAACCTGTGTTATTTGAACACATCTTTAAACTATTAAAATATAACATGTTTTTTTTTTTGTGTTTTGGTTCCTCAAACCCCCAAAATGTCAGGTGGTGCAACCGTCCTGACAAGTATCCACAGTAATTAAACTCTAAAAATTGAATGTCAGTTCTTGTAAATTGAAATTAAAAACACAGTGGCATTATTTTATGCTTGAACTTTTTTGAATAAAACATTCCTTGCAAATGAAAAGAATTTTAAAGCTGTTAAGAAATTTAAAAAACTTTTGTCCCGTAATTTTCACCTTGTCAAATGTCAGGGTGGTGCAACCGTAACATTAGACTTTTATTTTAAAGTGAAGAGAATAAAACAGGAAACAGGAAACTGCATCAGCCAGAGGAGCCCAAATGACATTTGTGACCAAGTGGAAAAGTTTGTAGATTTCTCTGAAATACTGATAAAAAAGGTTTTTTCACTTCATTGGTGACTGGAACAATTTCCATGTCAGGTGGTACAACCAATGTAATAATGTGAAATGTTATTTTAACATCAAATTATTTATCTTATTCACAAATAAAAGAAATGAAACACACAAAATGAAAATGTATGAGTCACTACAGACACTTGAGAGATACTTGCCAATAATTTCACACAGAAAAAATAACAGGAACATATAAATATATTTTCATATATTTGGTTGCCCCACCTGATATTTTTGGGTGCTCAAATTAAAAATACTAAAAAATAATGAACCTACAAACTTTGAAATGTTGGTCAACTACTGAAATCTGTTAGAAAACTCAATCATTGACCCTTTTCTAACTCCAATAGAAGTTATCTTGATGAAATAAAATGAAGTTTTTTGTCAGCTAGTCCATATCAGGGAGCTTGGATGACAACTTTTCTTCCTATTTTTTTTTTTGTTATCGTGCAACAAGACAAGACAATGACATAAACAAACAAACACATTCGTGCTAATGATGATAATCATAATTCACCAAAGCATTCTTGGTCTCACTTGAAAGCTGCAGCTTTATCAAACAGCTGGGAGGGGCTTAAGTGATTGTCAGGTCATGCATTACTGATTTAAAGCGTCATCATGACAACTTCAGTTATCTTTTGACATGTTGACAGAATAATATGCCAAAATAAGTAACGCAATGTGCTTCAGGCTGATACTTTAGCACAAGACCCATTTTAAAAGCTGTCAAACACTAATGAGTCTGCCCTTAATGAAAATAGAAACCCCTTAATTAACAGTTGATCCTCCTTTTGAAGTCAGTTTCCACATGTCAACAAATAGTTGTAGGTGGAGTCAGCACAGCAATATCAAAGTGTTTCTTTAATGAAAGTGTGAGACGGCAGCCAGAATGTTTATTAGTCTATTAGTTTGGTTGCAATTTTTTTTTTTTGAAAGAGGAGTCAAACAGGAAAAATAGACATCAAAAAACTCACCACAAGCGATTATACAAAGTTGAAAGAATATGATGAAAGTAAGAAAATTGTAACATTTGCCCAATTGAAAATGACATACAGACAATAAAAACAAGAAAATATGCAGATAGAGCAAAACATGACATTATACAGTATGTAAACAATAACGCAGAATCAGGTCATTGCAAATTTCTGAAATCAAAACTTTTCTGAGCCTCATTTTGAATCTAGAAAAGACAAAAAATCTTCGACAGATGCATGTTCCATAATTTGACTTCATGGTATCTGACTGAGGACTGTCCTTGAGATTTATGTCACATAAGTAGGTATAGATTATATGTTTGTCTAGTTGAGTAAAAGTCAACTTAAAAATTTAAAACAAAGAGTGATTTGAAGCTTTCTGAGAAGTTAGCACTCATGTCTTTGACTTTGAAAATAAACCAATCTATTTGAAGAATAGTATTATCAAAGATTATCTGGAAGTTACACTTAAGAAAAAGTGGGACGGTTGTATCACAGGACCTGGAAAGTTGCCATGGTATGTTGTGAATCCAGAAGGTCAGAGGGCGGTGACTTCTGCTCGCAGGTGAACTCTTAGCAAAGCCACAATGTTGTGTTTAATATAAAACAGGTTTTATCAGCTGTCCTGGATGAAGCTCTGTGGTTTGGAGTTTCACCTTCTTCCGGCAGTTTTTGTAGAAAGTGATTAGAGGTAAACAGAAAATTGAAGTTTCAGAGGTAATTTGGGTGCACTGGCCCTTTAACCCTTTAAAACACATGGGAGTGCTGGCGCTCCCTTTTTTTTTACAAATGTTTTTTAAATTAATGTAACTCCTCAACTATTTGAGGCATTAAAAATATTCAAACTGTTTCTTGAAGGGGACAATACAGGCGTTTCTGGGTTATTACAAAGTTACACACACATTCAATAATATTCAGATATCAGCCAAAAACTGATGCAAGCTGTTCCTGTGGCAGTAACTCTTAAACCAATTAGGCTTAAAAAAAATGAGAGAAAAGAAGAGAAGCTTTCCAGGCATGACCTTTAAATCTTTTAAAGCCAAAATAACAAGAAAAAGTCCAAGTGACCTGTTTTACACTCGGGTGTTAAAGGGTTAAAAAGCCTAGAAGGAGAAGAGCAGCGGAAAACTGTCCCAGAACGATAATTTATTCACTCACCCCAAATATTCTGTTTGTGTTTTTGCCCAAATTCATTTTTGATGAATGGTTTTCTGAACATGTGGTCGTGACAGTTTAAGCCACAGTGAAATGAAACCTGCACAACGACGACAACGATGTGTAATATTTGCTTTATTGATCAAAGAGGTGAGACTCTTTGTTTGAACAGGGAGATGATGCCACTGCTAAAAATAGTTAATTTGTTTAGTTTATTGGTTTAAATATAAATAAACAGAGACAAAGCACATTAAGACACATTCTTGTAAATATGCCAGCTTAGCCAAGTTAGCAGGTGACATGAGCACTACATAATTAAAATGCATTTAAAAAACAGTATAAAAGCTAGTGATAAAAATTAATTACAATGCATTAAAATACATGCACAAAAAATCAAATACATTTTCAGAGTAAGTGATCACACTCTTAACCATCTGTTAACCACCGTTTTAAATTCCTTTTATGAAACTGAATACATCTTCAGACATTAACTTTTTCACTTTAAAATCCTTTGCAGCACCTCGTGACAGCTACAGACGTTCATAAACTCAAGACAAGAACCAAACATTTATTATTATAGTGAAATACATTGTTGTCATAAATCAGTATTTGAAGAGTATTACATCCTCTGTGGCATTATACATGTATTTTGTTGGAAACCCTCCTGTGTTGTTGTCCTCGTGTTTATTTCTCTCTCCCCGCGATTGCATGACTCCACACCGTCACGATGGCACGTGAGTGTGTATTTTCTAAAGGCGTATGATTAGAAGTAGCACCATAAAAAACACCATGTGCTTCAGCTGCTGTAATGAATACTGGTATATAATCAAACAAATGATTGGGTAATTATTGTAAGCACAGTCGGCATAAATACAGAAGAAAACTAACACACTCTCACATTGACACACATACACATTTAACGTGACCTGACTTCTGAGTCCTGGCACACACTCTCTGCCTGTAATTGCCGTCTTAATGCTTTCTTTTCAGAACTGACAGCGTTCGACTTCAGTGCATGATCCTCCCTGCCAGGTCTGGCTCTGACTCCAGGTGCTTTACAGCACTTTCTTCTTCAGTAATAGCTTCACAGCAGCAAAAAATCTTTCCAGCTGACATTTATGCGTGAAAATCATACTTAAGTGTATGCGTGATAATTACACTGTGTACACCACGGAGCCTTTTCACATCTCCTTGAGTCTCTCAGCGCAGTGCCCGCCGGGGGAGTTTTATTTTTAGCTCCTTGGTCTTTGATTAAAATATGACTCCTCTCCTGGTGACCTTCACACCTGCTGCAGCGCTGCCAGGTCCACGGGAACACGACCACTTGATTAATAAAGACCTGGCACCGCAACAGCTGACAAGACAAAATCAATTCAGCACCAATTGGAGCTTGGACCGCGTTCAAAAATTCACTATAACAAAGATTACACAACACAATCAACATCAGGGGTGCACAGTGATACGAACTTTCTCTCCTCTGAGAGTTAAGTTTTTACTTTCCAAACATTTCCTGCAATCACTTTTAGTCACTTCATCCCAATCAAGAATCACAAAAATCACGCTGTTGCTTCCTGTTTGTTGATGTTTAACACTTTGTCACCGTCTTAAAAACAAAAACGTGACTCATCTTCTGACTCATCCTGAACTTCCCATATGGAGAATCCTTCCAGAGATTCATCTTTTTCACCAAAGCAATTAATTCTACAAGATGGATCACATGACCTTTGACCTTTTACATTTAGGTGTGAAATATCCAACTGCTTGTTAACTGCTCCTATTCCTGCGTTTGGATACAAAATCCCCTGTTTCTTTTCTCCCCATGTGATGATATTTTCTGTGACTAACAAGCCAAGAGTGAGTCCTTAATCACAACCAAACATTAATAAAGATGTAGATCAGTGGTTCCCAACCTGTGGTCCGAGGCCCCCTGGTGGGCCGCAAAGGTATTGCAAGTGGGCCGCCAAATCACTTCCCAAATTTTATGATTTTTTTTTTTTGTTTTTTTTTTTTTTTTGAGGGAGATGGAGGATAATATACAGATACAAATAATTTTTTGATTTTTAAAACTCAGATACGTTTAAAAAAATATTAAAAACGTTCAAATATTAACGTTTGAAAAATGTACCCTAAAGCATGTTAGAGCCCTATACGTAACAATGACTAGAAATGTAATTTTAAAAAAATTGTAACAAAACTCAAACTAGCAAAAAGTTATTGCTACATTATCAACCAGTTATTACATTTTAGGCTTTCTTACATTTAAAAAAAAAAAAATCCTTTCAGGTCATAGTTCTAAATCAGGCCTCAACATGGCACTATACGGCCTTCCTACTTATCCACATTATTTCCGAAATTGATTTTTGTAGCAGGGTGGATGGTGGTGTGGCTGTAATTATGTAAAAATAAAAATATCGGGAATGTTTTACATGTTAAAACTCAGTTATTTAAAAGGATATGAAAATGTTCTAATATCTAAATATAAAAAGTTGCTGTGAGAAGGCAATAATTGTGGGCCACAAACATTTTTGAGACTTAACAGTGGGCCCTGAGTTGGAAAAGGTTGGGAACCACTGATGTAGATAGATATAAGACTAAAAAATCAAAAAGATAGTAATAACTTTTCCCCCCAATGTTTTATTTGGATTTTTTTAAGCATACAAACTAGGGCTGAACGGTTTAGGAAAAGGACCCAATTGCAATTTCAATTTGATTCATGTTTTTCTTTAAACCAAACGTTAGAGAAATTTTCACAATGTACAGAAACATTTACAAACTTGACAGAAAATTACATCAAACCATTGAAACATCAAAAGCTTTTACTCTAATGCGAGGATGAAAATGAAAACTGAAGGTAAGAATTGCTTCCAACTTTGAGATAAAAGGTCAATGTTTTAATATGAAAAGTGGAAATTTTGAGAAATAAAGACAAAATTCTGAGACAAAAGGTCAAAAACTGTCAGAGTTTAAGAAATTAATTTAAGATCATGTGAAAAAAGTCCAAACTTTCTCATTAAAAGTCAAAATTTTAAGATGATAAAAAGTCTACGTTTTGAAATAAAGGCAATGTTTGAGATAAAAAGTTGACATTTTGATACAAAAAGTCAAAACTCTAAGATTTAAGTCAAAATTATTCCAAATAAATACAAAATTAAAGGATAAAAGGCAAAAAAAAAGTTTTAAAGAAGACTTTTAGATAAATAGTTGAATTTTGACTTGTATCAGTCTAACACCTATTATCGTTATTTCTAAACCAGACTTTCTAAAGTGTATTTTTAGTTGTAAAAACTGAAGAACAAAAAGAGATATCTCTGACTCTTAACTTTTAAAAATAATGTAGTGCAAAATATTCTTAATTGTGTCAAGTTAAAGATAATAAAACACAAAAAAAGTTTTAAAAAATTCACAAACTCACACACGAACGCTCACTCAACTCTCACACGTTTTAGAGATCGTCATATCTTCACAAATAAAGATGTATTTTGTGGTTATCAGTTTCTACAGATTTATTCATCCCTGACACAAATTCATCGTCTTCTCCTGCCTGCGACTCATTTGTGACACTTCTCACACCCTGTTTTTCTGTTTTACGACTTCCAAATAAACCCAAAGTGATGAAGAAATGTTTCTGGGCGTGGGTTTGACCTGTCACATCCTCTGACGTGATTTAGCTGTTTCACCCTGCTGTGCCTATTGTGCAAACTTTCACAAACAACTTTCTAATGTAATGTGAATTTTCTCCTGATTTAAGTCTCCTTAAGGGTTTTAATCAGTGAGAAAGTTTGAAGGATCTGTGGTTGGAGGAACGACGTGTTGTGGTTTCAGAATTTTCTGCATTATATAGTTGTCTTGGTTGAAAATAGCATGCTGCATTTTTTTTTCTTTAAACATTTTTCTAAGGTTTTTAAAGGGGAATAACCAACTGTTTATCTAAATATGTTGGAAGCAGGGTTCCTACACATCCTTAAAAAGTCTTATATTCATTAAAATTTTATATTCTGGTGTTAAATAAATTACTCAAAGGTCTTAAATTTGTCAGGGCAGGACTTGTTAATGTTTTATTGATTTTATTATATTTTTTTTTGACGACTTTTTGGGAAGGAGATTTAGACTGAAAACTGTCTTAAAAACTGCTGATAAAATTTATCTGCAAGGTCCATGACTATGAGCCACTGTTTGCACTTTTACATCCAGATATTAACCAATGAGCAACTTAACCCTGTGGTGCATAGTGGTCACTGCAGTGGACACTTATTTAAAAGTTATTTACTCCTAAATTCAATGGTTCATGTGGTGGAAATTCACATTAGCCTGTGTCAGGATATTTTAATACTTCTTAAGGACTGATAAAATGTTTTTCAGTCTTTTTTCCAAACATATATACATTTTAAAAAAAGTTATAGACAAACATTTGAGGGTGAAAAAGCTTATAAACTGTGAATTATTAAGTGTTAAAATAAGTTAAAAGGAATCCTGGCTACCAGAACGTCATTTTCCTGAATGATCAGTGTTTTTACCAGCTACATAAGAACGATAATAAAATCTCTCAAAATATCTTAGTTTGTATAAAATCTGAAAAAATATTTTCACCTGTAGGCCGCCATTGTTGTTTACTCCGCAATAACGTCTGGGTAGTGACGTCATATGGTTGCACCGGGCTGGATCTCATACAGGATCATATAAGTCCTGGAGCGGACTTCAGTGGTTTCCAGAGGAAGTTTTGTGGGTTTGTGTTGGAAAATAGTCGGCACAGCATTTGGCTTTAGTCTCCGTTTATAATGACCCACACCTGTCAGCTCTTTCATCAGCATGGGCCGGCTAAATGCAGCAAATGCACCCAAAAGCAGCGCAACGTGTTTTTTTTCGCTCCTGAAACCTCGTGACTTACGGCGACTAGTAGTGAGTAAACGACCAAATCCAGATGCTCGGCACCAAGCAACCAATCTACATCATCAACCCAGAATGCATTGCTGCAGTAAAACAATGGCTGCGCCCGAAGGATAGAAACTGTGTTTTAAACTGTAAAAAAAAAACACGTGGCTGCTTTTGGGTGCACTTTTCAGTCCAAAGGAAACAAGGAGACTGATGTTAGTCTGCACAGCTTCCCAAAAGACAAGAAAAGAAGGAAGTTGTGGGAAATCGCTTGTGGGCGTAAACAACTTCCCATGGAGCCGCGGCTATGTTCTGGCCACTTCTCCCCAGAAGCATTTGCTGCATTTAGCCGGTCCATGCTGATGAAAGAGCTGACAGGTGTGGGTCATTATAAACGGAGACTAAAGCCAAATGCTGTGCCGACTATTTTCCAACACAAACCCACAAAACTTCCTCTGGAAACCACTGAAGTCCGCTCCAGGACTTATATGATCCTGTATGAGATCCAGCCCGGTGCAACCATATGACGTCACTACCCAGACGTTATTGCNGTGGCTGCTTTTGGGTGCACTTTTCAGTCCAAAGGAAACAAGGAGACTGATGTTAGTCTGCACAGCTTCCCAAAAGACAAGAAAAGAAGGAAGTTGTGGGAAATCGCTTGTGGGCGTAAACAACTTCCCATGGAGCCGCGGCTATGTTCTGGCCACTTCTCCCCAGAAGCATTTGCTGCATTTAGCCGGTCCATGCTGATGAAAGAGCTGACAGGTGTGGGTCATTATAAACGGAGACTAAAGCCAAATGCTGTGCCGACTATTTTCCAACACAAACCCACAAAACTTCCTCGGGAAACCACTGAAATCCGCTCCAGGACTTATATGATCCTGTATGAGATCGAGCCCGGTGCAACCATATGACATCACTACCCAGACGTTATTGCGGGGTAAACAACAATGGTGGCCTACAGGTGAAAATATTTGATCAAATTTTATACAAACTAAGATATTTTGACAGATTTTATTATCGTTCTTATGTAGCTGGTAAAAACACTGATCAATTAGGAAAATGACGTTCTGGTAGCCAGGGTTCCTTTTAAATAATATGGTAGTTGTTACGGCTCTGACCCCCCAGCCAAACTCTAGGGGGGGCCTACTGTCCGATTTACATATGCCGGAGGAACATCGCTTCACCATTTTGCTTGTCGGAGGTCGGCAGCTTGACGGACCTTGTTTACATAGTCACAGTTGCTAGGACGTGTGATTGGACAATGACCGTTTGGGGGCGGGCTTTTGCGAAAGGTTAATTGGTCACGGCATCCGCCCAAAGGAGTCTTAGTTTCAGTTACTGCGAAGAGAAGACTTTGAGGTGCAGCTTTGGTGGGTGGAGAGGAGGCAAAAAGATGTTTCCTCAAATGCAAACATGGAGGTGGAAGCATGATGATCTGGGGCTGATTTGACAAAACCAGGGACTAAAAATTAAAAGAACAGCTTCAAGAATAAAGTTGATTTCCATTGTAGAAAGAAAGTGAGGAGTGACCCCAAAGGTTATATTTTGCCACAGGTGGCTACTTCAGAGAAGAAGAAGAACACCAATTCCCATAACACAAACATCTAAGTGATTAGAACATAAGTGCATGTACGTACTATAAATAATCATGCACACTCTCCTCTGAAGTCTTTTCATAATGAGTCCGTGAGCAAACGGCCCCGCCACTTATTGTTCGCATGAACCATTCAGCACTGCGCCATATCGAAATGAAACGGGTAAGACCGTACAGGATGAAAAGCTCACACGACCCTGAACATTTTCCCTTATCCCACGTTATTAGAAAAACAAGCAGAGAAAAATATCATTGTCAGAAAAATGTGCACTGTAGAGGCTGTTCTCTGAAGCTGAATAGTTGCAGTACAAACAGCCCTGGAGATGATCAATTGTTCCCCGCGGTTGGTACTGGATGATTAAGTGTCCCCTTGTGTGTACAGCATGTGCTCTTTAACCCTGCAGTTTATCATAAGGTGCTTGCAGTGTCATTAGAAAATCCCCCTTTGCTCTTGGTGGGTGTGTCCCAATTCCTTGGAGTACTTGTATTTAGTGCCGGGTTGGGAGGTGATGAAATATCTAATCCTGCTGAGAGTCTGCAGCAGGAATCAGCCTTTAATTACTGTCCCCCTATTGAGAGCAGAGGTCAAAGGTTAGGAGGAGACAGTACATGAGAGCCCTTAAGTGGCTGCAGAGCGGTGGAGAGATGAGTGATGAGGCTGCTGCAGGATGAGCGCTGCAGATGGTACTATAGAGTATTTAAAAAATCATATCTGCTGTCAATCAAAGAGCAGCTTCTTTTTTAAGTCTGACAGCTTCACAGTAACGATTGTTTTATTCTTACTTTAACATACGCGCTCAGAGCTCGCTCACATTATATCCTAAATCAACCTGCAGAATGCGGAGTGAAAACAAAAGCTGCCTCCTCCCAGGTGGCTCCTTATGATATGATGATGCGGCTGTGCCATGACTTCCTGATAGACGCGGTGTGAACAGGACTTCCTTTCCTCAGGCAAAATACCGAGCGCCAAAGGCGATGAGGCTCCGAGGGTAAGAACTCTTATAAAGTGGAAATCTAAACCACTGCTTCTCTTCCACAAGAAATTCACCGCCGCACAAAGAAACTGAAACAAGCATGCAATAAATTTGCAATTTAATGAAAATGTTTTGTTCTTCTTTGTAAGTGATGGCGACAATAATACTGGATCTACTTTTTTTTTTTTGCTGCAGTCTTATAAAATATTTAAAAAGCAGCATCCTCTGGGTTGACAAACATACTATTCCCCTTTTTACGACTTTTATAACATAAAAGTCAGCAAGGCGTTAATGTTTGTGATTTAAAAATGCAATGATTCCGTTTTTTTTATCTATAATTAAGCTGTCATGTTAATGTTCCTCCGAGCAGCTGACACCTTGTCACCTCACGCTGAGTTCACAATTTGCATTATGAGTCATTCTGACAGACCAGAGTCATTCAGTCATAATATGATTTAGAACGACACGAATGACTGATGAGGAAACAACAACAAACAACACGAGAGCGACAAAAGCAGGATAGAACGAGCAGGGGAAGAAAAGGCCTGACAGATGAGTTGTCATTTGATCTGATGCCAGATGAGAAAATATTTCCAGACTGATGATAATCAATTAATGAAGCAGAGTAGAGAACACTGGGTGTAAATTCTCTCTGAGAATGAAAGGTCTTATATTAACGTATATGTACAGAGCGTTAAAGCACGACAGCATTAGAGACAAGAAGTTTCTTTAGAGTTATTTATACAGATGTTAGAATATTATCTCTCTGAGTCACAGCGATGTAAACAGTGAATTAATCTTAGGTGAGACTTTATTTAAGTTGTCGATCACTTAGCAACAGGAAGATATGATGAACTAGAGCTTCATGTAGAGAAACTTTAGTCCTCAAAGGAGACGTGCTCAAATCTTGATGTGAGAATAGTTTTGCTTTTGTTTAGCAGTCATTGTGGACACTGGAGCTGGACAGAAAAAGGAGGTCAAAGTAGAAGAAAGCTTAACAGGAGAGTGATAGAGCATGGGCTAAGACACAGGCTAAGCAGTTTGTAGTTATGTTCACTTATGTTACATGACCTCATCGCTTTACATCCTGCAAAAAGTTGTCTTGATTAAAGTAAAGTAGTCTTAAAAAGAAGATCTGCTCCCTTTTGCACTAAATTGTGTCTTTATAACAATGGGTGGAAGTGCTCATGGGAAATGGTGTCATCATCCTGTAAAAGACACGACCTATTCCGATCAATCAACGCCAGATAGAGAGTCCTTCACCCCCAGCCTGTGACCCTTTCACTACACTGCAAAAACTGAAATCTAAGCAAGTCATTACGTCTTATTTTTAGTAACATTTCTCTTATTTTTCTTGATTTGAGCCACATACACCAGACCAGGTCATAAAAATGTCTTATTTTAAACTTTTTAAAGACAAAAATGAGATTTAAATTGCTTGTAACAAGTCAAAAAAATCTGCCAATGGGATAAGAAAAAGTTTCTTGTATCAAGACATCGTTCTAATTTCAAGAAACATTACGACAAATTTGTCTAATCCCATTGGCAGATTTTTTTTTACTTGTTACAAGCAATTCAGACCTAATTTTTGTCTTTTAAAAACTTGAAATAAGACATTTTTATGACCTGATCTGGTGAATGTGGCTCAAATCAAGAAAAATAAGAGAATTTTTACTACAAATGAGTCATACCGACTTGCTTAGAATTCAGTTTTTACAGTGTGCACTCTCTCCACTGTCCTTTCCTCTACAAATAAAAGTGTTAAAGTCCAAAACAGAAAATATTTTGCAGTGTGAAATAAATAGGGATGGGTATTGATAAAATGTTATCGATATGTCCTCATCGATTCTGCTTATAGATCCGATTCTTTATCGATTCCTGAAGAAACGTTACAGGATTTTTTTTATCAGCAACATTTATAGAGTTTATAAGTACATAAATATGAAACTGGTCACTGGATCTGGATCTGTCAGGGCATAAATTAATGAAAACAGCTAAAAAGTCAAACCCCACATGACATGATGTTTTGTTTCATTTGACTGACGTAGGCCACCTAGTAACCTAGCAACTTTATTTTTTCCTCCTCCGCTTGGATAAAATCTGCCTGTTAGTATTTGGATATTAAGAGTTCTCAGTGTTGTTCTAAAAGAGTAATTGTGACACGTTTCTGTGATGAACGTTGAAACCAAAACTATATCAATATACGCCAATCTCTAGCATATCAATGGGATTTCCCATATATGTTAGCATCAAGCTAGGGCTAAGTTTACTACGTCATTTTTGGTACAATACAAGATGTGTAACATGTTGAATGTATTGAATATGAATCTTTTGTGAGACAGTAATGTAAGTTTCTTCATTTTTAGTGAAACTTTAGATGGAAAATCTTGAATCAGCGTTTTCTTGGGAAACCGTTATCTAGCTCAGGGGTTCCCAAACTTTTCCGCCTGTGACCCCCAAAATAGCAGCGTTAGGGACTGGTGACCCCCTGCTGTGGTACAACACTAATGGGACAATCCAAAAACAGACAAAAACCAACAAAACCCTCCCTGAGGATACTTAATTTAACTGATCGGTAGAAAATTTACCAACTAATGTGCACTTTGCTGAGTTCACGGCATCAAACTTGAACAAAGAAATGTGAAAATCAGATAAAACATTTTCTGTTTGCATAATTTTATATTATCTTTCACCCCAATTTTTGCTTTTATTTTCACAATAATGGATAAAATGTTCGTGAATTGTTCATAGTTTTTGATTTTCGGATACATTCCATGACCCCCTATCAATGTCTCGCAGCCCCCCAAAGGGTCCAGACCCCCACTTTGGGAACCACTGATCTAGCTGCTAAGCTAAGGTCCAGCTGTGAAGAATGTAGAGAATTAATAAGAGAATCGTTAAGCAAAAGGGCAAAGAAATCGATGGATTGAACCATTTTTTATCAATTCCTAACAGGAGCCAGTTCTCAATACTTCTCCTTAGAAATAAATGAGCTGTCTCAGTGTGAGAGGAAGGTCCATCTTTGTAAATTAACAGCAGTTTATGTCACAGTCCTACTACAGCTCCTCCTCCAGGACTCTGAGACACTTCCTCTGATGAGGAGTGATAAACACTTATACTTCCTGTAAAACTCAATTTTACACTATCAGCTCATCTGAGTCCTTAAAGATTACAGCCTGGAGATCTTTAGTCAGGCCTGTCAGCTCATGTTTACCGCAGTATGTGCGGCTGCCCAGATTAATGTCCCGGCGCCGCACGCAGCAGCACGCAGAGGCCCGAGCAAGAAAGAGCCAGTGATCGCTTTTTAATCTCCTCGCAGGTACAATTCAGACGGCCTTACTGCGGCTGCCATTCTTTCTGTGGGCTAATTACAAAAGCCTAATTATAATTAAGAGTGTGGCGTGAATCTGGGCTTCCATTAATTAGCATGCTGCGCTCTGCTTTTGTTTACCGTTGGAAGGCAGGCTCACCCCCCCGACAGATGAAAGAGATTTGTCTTTGGAGATGTAAACTTAGCTTTCTGTTTGCAGAAGATGGGACATATCTGCGCTAATGATTTAATGTTTAAACCTAAATTTAATCTGCTTTAAACACTCACAGTAAGTGTGAATAAAAAGGAGACGTGCTGTGTGTCAGATGTTTAGTTGTTAGGGTCATACATGTTGGATGAGACCCGTGAGATCGCTTCACGTCCGAACTAATTGCGCCCGTCTTTGATCACAGTCGAGGCCCGCTGCGTGTGGACTTCAGGGGTTTTCAGGTACACGTTTTCCACACTTCTCTCAAATCTCACAGGACTTTAAGGCCAGCAAACCGCCTTCATGTGTGCACCTGATGTGAGGAGGAAAAAAAATACAAGAATTGCAAAAAAGAAAGGAGTCAGTGAGGGCAGCAAACGGGAGAGATTGTGAGGCTTTTTGAAGGTGTTTTCCACCTCCACCTCGAGTGCCACGCGGTGCCTTTGAGAATGTAAGGTGACTATAAAGTAGCCTCCATTCAGAGGAGCTGACTTAGGAGCCGCCGTCTGGCCCATAGTGATAAATTCAGTAAAAAAAAATCAGAAGTAGTCTAATCTCTTTCAGGTGAGAGGGCTGAGATGCATGACAAAGTGACAGTTGATGCTCATACAGAGACGTGTTTTTCCAAACAGACTCAGGAAGGAGTCAAAAACTCGGAAACACGGCGGTCGAGTGAAGAGTTTGTCAACCGCGCCGTAGTTGGATTTAATTTTGAGGTTGCCGCTCATGCTGTAAGAGTAGCCATCACTTCACGGAGCTCATTTAGAGATTGAACACTTTATGAAATCACTTTTTAAAGCTGGTTTGAAACAAGGATTTGACAGGAGAGGAGGACTGATCCGCTGCACCAGAGAGCAGAGCAGAGCAGATCAGCACCAGGCTCCATTTGCAATCTCGCACGCTGATTGGGTTTGGGAGGTAATCGAGCTCCAGACATTTGAGTTTCAAACAGCAGATGTTTCGCTGTATTACAGGAAGAGGAGAGATCACACGATCGATAGCGCTGCCTCGTAAAAAAAAAATAATAATAACAGATGACAAACGTCCGTTTCACTTCAGCATCCCGCAGTCACGCGGAAGTCAAATCACATTTGAGATAGAAGGAGGCAGATGCTGTCAGTGCTGAAGGAGGCAGTCTATTTTTCATATTTGTGTAATTGCTAATCGGTATAACATTTCCAACTTGGATTTGGCTTCTAATCTCTGGGGACGACGCGCGTAGACGAGTACAATTTTTACCAGAGGGGACACTGTTCCTTTAAGAGGATTAGTGAACTGTCTATCAGTCATGTCGTGTTTCACTAATGTTTGCAATGGCCTCTCGTCCGGGCCAGAATACGCCTCCTCAATTCATAGCATCAAAATAAACGCTTACATGCTTCTGCAGGAATAAATGATTTCGAATGCTTCCCTTATCGACACACCACTAAATCTCTTTTTCTTCCTTCCATAACCTTTGCCTTGAGCAAGCTCACACACATATACATAAACAGAAAAAGCACCAAAAACAGCATTTCTCATGTTGTTGTAGCACACCGAGCAATTCCTGCGTCGTTCCTTCCCTGTAGCATCAGATTATCTGAGCTGCAGCGCGCTCTGAAATCGGTTTTCTACACTCCCTAAAATAAGCACCAACTTTCTTTGATCACAGCGTAGCAAACGCTAATAGCTGTGCCTAAACGTGACACAACTCGATGCTTTTTACGATTTAACGGCGAATGTAATCTATGGCATCTTCCAATTTGTTTGCTTTATGGACACAAGGGAAGAATAAAGAGTGAGAAGGCAGCGCGTGGAGGGAGGATGCTGGGTCAGGAGGAGTGTGTTACTTACAACCGCTCCTAAATCAGACTCGCAGAGCAAACCGATTAGCATTAGAGAGAGAGAGACAGTGATTGAAATGCTCCTCGTACCACTTCCCTCATCTGCTCAAATAGCCCCGAGTTCTCCCCCTATCTGCCCACATGAAAAATAAATCTGAGTTTCAGGTCACAATCCAGTCGATTCCGAGTCAATCCGCCATAATTGGTTGGCGTCACGTGGCGGCAGAGCTGAAATCTATCGGGCAGCGAGGCTGGAGGAGGCCTAATTGGTGTCAGCTCAGGTTGCACGGCTGCTGCAGGAGTACAGGTCGGCCCCGCTGGCCCCGCTGGCAGACCACTTTTAACAGCTTATACCGTCCTGCTCGGAGCGCGTCTCGCCTTCTTTCCACTGTCTCTTCTCGTCTCTCAATCTTCTGCTGCGGGAGAGGAGTTCGACTTTTCAGGAGCTTTTGGAATTAGACACAATTACCAGGTACCTTTTTTCTTTTTTTTTCCCCCAATACGAACAAAACAACAACATGAGTCTTGCGCTTTCCATCTTAGGAGTCAGAAATCTTTAGGATTCTGGAGGGTTCTTACTGGGGATGCACTGAAATGAAAATACTTGGCTAAAAACCGAAAACAATAAACAATTTTGCTGATTTTAAGTGTTATTCTGAAGTTCAGAGCAGGACTGGAGTGGGACT
Source organism: Thalassoma bifasciatum (assembly GCA_008086565.1). NCBI lineage: Eukaryota > Metazoa > Chordata > Actinopteri > Labriformes > Labridae > Thalassoma > Thalassoma bifasciatum. The sequence goes on from RPOG01001329.1 coordinate 26,576, forward strand.
CATTTCAAGCCCTGGAGTTTTAGTTTCTCACATAGACTGTATAATCAGTGGAAACAACAACGTTCGGCTCAAACTGAAGCTTCCAGCAAATGCCCCGCCCCCTGGTGTCTGGCTGCAGAATAGGTCATAAGCCCCGCCTCCCCATGCATTCAGGATATGAGTCGGGAAAACTTTAAAAAACTACGACACCTGTTAGAAACGTTTCTCTCTGTGTAAAATGTTAATTTTGATCACCAGAATAAAAAATATGTTCATGGTTGTAGGGGGGATTGTATTCAACTTATTTGTTTTGAAGATACAAAAACTAAAGGTTATGCTCAGATTGTCATAACCAGAGGAACGGCTGATTTGACACGAGGTTTGAAGCACCTCAAAAGGTGTTGTGAGGACCATCTGCTGGTTTTAGTTAGATAAAGGATCATGATGAGAATTAAACTGAAAAAAAACATGAAAGAATGATAATATCTGTTGGCGGTAACTCCTAAAAACAAAGAGGATCAGTGGAGCTGTGCTCTTTCAGGCCGTGGGTTCACTGAAATGATGCTTTTTTTGCTGCGTATTTGCACCGCTCCCTCCATAAAAGACTAATAAACACAACATCAAGCTGGCAGGATCTGTTCTTTTCCTCAGGAGCCCGCGGTGGCTCATGGTGGGCAGCCTGCTACATAAAAGACACGTAAAGAAAAGAGATCCTAAAGCTAGCCTCGGCGGCACCCAGTTTTGTTCTCATCTTCAAAGGCTCTGCTTCTTTTTCTCAGGATCGAAATCCACAAACAAATGAGATTCTTACAGCAAGGTGCTGAATTCCCTGGTAACTTTCCTGCACGGTGGGGGCATCGATAAACACCGTCTCTTTGATCATTTTTAGTTGCTGATAGTGTTTCCTGGTGTTTAAATATGCTGCTTTGTTGCTTTTATTCTTGCAGTGTGTGTGTGTTTGTTATGAACGCTCACCTCACAGGTGCACCTCTGCTCTGCGCGGGCTTCAGCAGCACCGTCACCGTGCTGTCCGTCTGGTTCAGAGAGGTTTCTTGGTCGTACGCCGGCATGGACGGAGCTGAGAGGGAAACAAAGCAGAGTTGTTTTACGTCACTTCAGTTTTACTCAACATCAAGTCACTTTGTAGGGGGGGGAAAAAAAAGCAAAGCCAGCTTTCTCCCTTTTACACCCGGCACTTACTGCCTCATGCTTTTACAGCAACAAAATGTAATTATTAAGTATTGCAATAACAGAGCGGTGAAACATTTGCTGCAGTCACAAAAGGAGGTCTTAAAAGTTGTGCACATAAAAGCTGTAGACAAAAGAAGAGGTGCCAAGTAGCTTTGTGGCTGACGTCTTAATCACTTGGAGTTTCATAAAGTTGGAGCAGCTACGCTTTATTGAATCTGAAAGTACAGCTTGTGTCTGGCTATTCTTTTTAATCGAATGGAGGAGCCAGACCAAATATCAGTGAAGTTTATTCTCAGAGAGCTGATTCAGTGATACAGAGTCACACTATAAAAAAAGAAAAGGTTGGAAAATCTCAAAATATCAACGCAAAAATGAGTTTTCTCGACTTATGACACAAGTTTTTGACACAACTCAACTTACCACGTTAGGACACAAGTTCTGTCAACTTGGATTTTCTTGTTCACCCATTTATGAGATTCTAGTCAGGTCAACAAGGACACTCTTGCTTCAATGCTTTTTATCTTTCAGTTCAATTGATGTTGATATTCTAACTGAACAAGCCTATAATTCCTGTCTGTGGGATAAATCTTTGTAATTACGCCACTCAACACTTCTGTGAATCAAACATAAAACGCCTGATTTAACACCTTGTATTTAAACCTTCCATAAAAACGAATATTCATGTTCAATAATCTTAAAATTCTTTTTATTTTTTTTGGTATAATTATTTTTTATTTGATTTTATGCTTTGCACTGAAAGACCATTGCAAACAAAATAAATTGGCATAACAAATAAATGTGAGAGTGCAAAGCTGTTTTACATAAATGTAGAATTATTATTATTATTATGAGTACCACTTTTACTCGTTTCATTAATACTTGCTTATTTTTATTTTATCTTTTTTTTTAATTTATCTATTTATTTTGTTAATTTATTGAATTACTCAATGTCTTCAGTCAACTCAGAATTTTCCCTCCTTTATGTATGTGTATAAATGTATATGTATGTGAATGTACAGTATATTGGTGCGAATGTATGTATGTACGTATATATGTATTTGCAAATGTGTGTATGTGTATTTTCCCTTTCAGTGTTTATGTAATCTTAATTTTTTTCTCGCTTAATAATCCCTCCTGACTCACGGTGACAGAACCTAAACCTAAACCTTGAGTTACCGCACCAATAACTCAATAAAGTAAGTTGTAATTTCATAACTTATTATGTTATGTAGAAAGAAATGATACTTTTAGAAAGGCCATATAAAGGCCATAAAGTCCATAAATTATGTTAATGGTGTGAGCAGAATTACGTGGTGTGTTGCTTTCTCTGGTCTGATAATCTTGATAAAATCGTGTAGTGTGAGCTGGTCACTATTTTCAAATCTTGTAGTGTGTGGGTGTTTAAGATTTGAGATAAGATAATCGGTCATAATATTTCTAAAATCCTGTAGTGTGTGCTGGCCTTTAAATTAAATAGTGTAATGAATTTGCAGGTAGAACATGACAAAGAGGCTGTAGTTGCCTATGAGTTCGATAAATTAGTAATGCTCTGACAGCTTTAATTGTTAATTGTTAATCAGTTAATCATTTAACTGACTGTCGTAACCTTCGAAAACCCTCGTCAAGTCAAAGTCAGGAAGAAGTTTGTTGGGTGATTGTGGTTTTTGTTAGCTGCATACAGTTGTGCCTAAAAGTTTACACCCCCTCCAGCAGAGTTGTCTGATATTTTGGCTTTTTCTCAGAAAATATGAATGGTAAAAACATAAACTTTCCGTCACTCATGGTTAGAGGTTGAGTGAAGACTTTTATTTACAAACAACTGAGTTTACTCTTTTTAAATCGTAATGACAACAGAAACTTCCAAAATGACCCTTTGTGCATTTATCAGGTCAAAACCACCAGAGGTGTGTAAACTTCTTTACAGGGTCATTTTTGAAGTTTCTGTAGTCATTATGATTTAAAAAGAGTTAACTATTTTTTTTCCAATAAATGTCTTCACCCAACCACTAACCATGAGTGATAGAAAGGATTTTGTGTTATCATTCATATTTTCTGAGAAAAGGCCAAAAAATCAGAATCATCAGAAAATTCACTTGCTACTTTTCATTTTTACAGTGCAGATTTCAGATGTTTTAGGAAGAAAATGGAAGTATTTTCAAGTCAACATTAAGATCTCCAACATTATTCGGTATCATCTTCACACTAAAAGGCCACACGTTGACCCCACTGACCTGAAATCTTGGTGGTGAACTGGGTGATGATAGGGGGGCCGTAGCCCTTGGCGGTGCTAGCGCGCAGGGTGAAGGAGTACGTGGAGCCTGGGTAGAGGCCTGTGAACATGTGGGTGGTCTCGTTGCCCATCTTCACCACTTTCCCGCTCTGGTTGGAGAGGTCCAGCTCAGGGTCAAAGGAGCTCACCGCCTTGTAGGAGATCTGCGAAAGAAGGAAGGAAGGAAATGAATATTCTGATGGCGGCCTCTGGTACTCTTCAGCTGAGGAGCATTTGTATTCAGTCAATGAAAGCGTTTATCGTTGGAGGCATCCCAGAGAGCATTAAGTGTTTGTGTTTGCACTCAGGGTGAAAGTGCCGAGTGTTAACTCCCCTGATCTGATCAGTACGCAAGAAGCCCCCCCACTATTATATTCTTCAGGAATTTTCCTTTCTTTGTTTACCTCACACTAACCAGCTTTATGAAACATACTTCTACAACTCAGTGAAAAAAGAAGAAATCAGAACCAGACAATAAAAACTGTTCATATTTACAGAGTATTTCCTTCTTGCTATAGTTATCATGTTTTGGAAAATGGACCACATGACAAAATTTAAAATGTTCGTTAAACAGGATGAATTTCCCTGCACACGTGCATCAAACTACATTTAAAATAAAGCTACAACCTGTCTGCCAATGTGGGAAATCTTATTACTCTTGTGTTGGGTTAAAGCAGAGGTTCCCAAACTGGAGGGAACAGATTCTAGCAGGGATCTTAAAGAGGGGTATCATGCTTTGAGACATGTTAAATATGGAAATATAGTAAAAAATGCTGGATGCTCAGACTAAATTTGTGCAAATTTTCAAACCTCTACTTAATCTTACGTTGCAGAAATCCCTGAATCCATCTGTAAACTGCTCAAAATTGCGATTCAGCGTCAAATCTTGAGGAGATCTTGACAAAATCGCCACGAAACTTGCTGGAATGATGATGCCATAGCATAAAGTTTGCAAACTGTTCAAGGGTTGGGTATCAAACACATAGCTCCGCCTCTGACAGGCCTCCAGAGGGTCGGCCAATCAGAGGGAAGGGGGGGGTCTTAAAGAGGCAGCAACTAAAACGAGGTGGTTTTCTAAAACACCAGTGAGAGAAAAACAGGGTTATTTTTTGTGCCTCAAATCATGTAAATCATGATCTTGTAGAGCAGCTACAGGGACTCCAAAAGGACTGACCCAAGACCAAGAAAAGTACAAAACCCCTCTTTAAATATTAGAATTGTGATTTTGAGTGTAGTAGCATGTTTATATTAGCATAATCCCATGGTAAAAATGTTATAATGACTGTTTTTTTTTGCCATATACAGTCTGACAATCTTCTAAAACACTGGATTTTACCCAATAATGTATCAAATAATAACCACAAAAGCTTTGATTTCAGCAATAATTTGAACATAAGTCTGGATTGTAAACTAATCAAAAATGGTCGGGTCTAAAAATGGCGTGAAATCTTGATGAGATCTGTAAATCTTCATGAGACTTGCTGAAACGATGATGCCATAGCACAAACTGTTAGAGGGTCAGGTATGAAACACAAAGCTCTGATTCTGATAGGTCTTCAGAGGGTTGGCCAATCAGATGGAGGGGGCACTCTTAAAGAGACAGAAGCCAAACCAAAGTGTTTCAGACAAATGCTGAAACAAGGGTTTTCTAAAACACCAGTGATAGAAAAATAGATTGCAAAAATGATAAAAAGACAAAACACTCACACAAAAACCCATAAGATAACTTCGGGAGTAGATATGTTTTGAGTTTGGCTTTGAAAGTAGAGACAGTGGTGATGTACTTCCGGTCAGCAGTAGTTTGTTTTTTAACTAAAGGCCCTCTCTGGACTTTAGTTTACTTTTCGTAAGACTACAACAAACCTTCACCTGATGACCTGAGTATACTAGAATAAAGACTAAAAAAAGCACAATACCCCCTCTTTAACTCATTGACTGTCATTGATGCCTCCTGACATCAATTGTGTTTTCCAACAGGGCGAGCTGGGGCTTGTTCATCAATATCAGGCTTGTAAACTAGTGCTCGTACAAAGTGACCCCTGTAGGTGATAGATTGGGTGAGAGATCAACACACAAGACGACGAGAGAGACAAATGGCTGCACTGCAAGTTGGACCAGTTCAGGCAACTCGAACGTCGTATGTGTCTGGATTGTGTGAAAAAATGATGGAGAGAATGAAAGGATGGAGCATCAGAAATGAGCGCAATCTGATAAAACTTGGTCAAAAACAGGTGTTTGTTGGTGAAACCAATTTATGTTCTGGTGCCAGAGAAAGGTAGACACAAACTGTAAGAAGAGAGTCTACTTCAACTACTCGGTCATTTTGGTGTTTACATAGTCAGACAACACAATATTCTTCTTGAACACTGTAATGACAGCTAGCAGCCAAAAAGTTCAGTATTAGCATTACAACTGTGAGTGTAGTAGAGTGCTACAAATAGCATTAACCTGTTAAAAATTGTACGCCAAAGAATCCACAGGTCTCGAGGTTGTTTATTTGGTGAATTCTGATTGGTTTAACCAATGAGTAGCACTTCCCATTGAACTTAATACTGTTTCATATTTTCTGTATAGAATTTAATAATCTTAATGTGACTGTGAGGAGAATCTGTGTTCAGTGGATTGCAACGTCTTACTTTGGCCGGGGGGCTTGTGCAAACTGTCATGATGTAGTTGTTTCGAAAGTGAAAGTGAAAGTAGATCTGATTAACTCTACTTTTTGTTCAAGACAACTTTGGACTGGATACAGCAACGAGATAATGTAATTATCAGCAGTGTTCTTGCTTTTAGCTTGTGTTTTAGCCTCTAGCTTGTGCTCTATCACTCTCCTCTTAAGCTTTTTCTGCTGTTCTGTCCCTTTTCTGTCAGACAGTTCAGCTCCTGTTTCCACCATTACAACTAAATAAATCACTGAGAAAAACACTGATGTCTCTTCTGTCAAACTTTGTCAGCTGGTGTGGTGTCATTATAGAGACTGGCGTGTCATAAAGCAATCTGGTTCGGTTCGACTCATCCGGTACCAATTAGGATTAGCATTTAGAAAATATCTATTTTAGCGCTGATAACCTCATTGTAAATTGTGGATTATGATCAGACATGTATCCAGATATGAGACTTTTTCAACATCACTTAAAAAGTCCTCACAGTCCCTTTAAAAATAAAGGATCTATATTCCATAATGTATTCTAAAATAACAAAACAAGTGCTGTAAATGTTTATCTTTTTGTCTTTGCTGTTTTTTTCAGCGGCGCCAAATACCAGAGGCTAAAATTTAACACATATTATATTAGTAGAAAATGTTCCCACTTTGTGTGAGAGCGTCTGACTTTATGTCAACACAGGCTTTAATCTGACATTTCCAAATTTAGCAGGAGACAAAAGGTCTGTGTGGAGGAGCCGTCTCAAACAGTGTCTCGGTTTTTTGTTTTTTTTTCAACCATAAAAGCAAAGAGGTCTATTTTTTTCTCCCCTCTTCGGCTGATGTAAGCTTGTGGTTTTCAAGGAGAGAGGAAATACACTTAATGTATTCCTTCTCCATTAATAAACACAGCCAGCTCTGGAGGGAAGCATTAAGGTGAGTGTTTTTGCTAATATCCATTTTGAATAACTGTAAAGTCCCACTTTAAGAAAACGCCTCTGCTCGTAAAGGAAAACCTCCATTATAATTCCAATTAAGGAACACAAAGGGAGCTGGGAGTGCTGCATAATTTGTGTCCATCAAGTTTGGAAATGCTTGGAGGCCTTCTCATTTAGTCTTTGTCCGTGAAATGAGTCTGCGATGCCAAATCCTATATCATAACATTTCAGGGAGAGGAATATGAAATGGCTTGTCAACACTGGGCACATGCGCAGGTTTTTGCAATTTTAATGGAGCTGACAGGAAAAATAATATAGCAGAGGACATATAGAGAATATGAGAGCAAATGAATTTTAGGTTTGCGTGTAACTATTACTCGAAGTGATATATTGAGCTCTCCAAATCAAATGGGATAAGAAATCTATCTGAGGGAGGTAAATGTCAAGTTTATGAAGCATTCATGAAATATAAAAGCCTATTATATCATCTCCAGCAGCTTTATTCATGAAATAATGAAGAAAGCTAAATAACTCCTGATGTAAGACGCTGTGCAGTCTTTACCACCTTTAGATGAAATGAGAGGATGAAGCACAGGAAGGGTGGATGTTTGTTTTTGGAGAGAGATTTTGAAATGTTTTCAGGAACAAATGAAGATTTCTTTTTTTTTTTTTTGTAACTTGAATTTTTATTGCTGATTTTAATGTTTTTACATAACAAGCACTTTTAACTTAAAACAACAAACATTAACACATAAATAAATAAAAAAAAAAGACACTGTTGGGAGTTCATCACCCAGTAGCAAGTAGTTCATTTTATCCGAGTTATCTTCAGAATTTTTTTGTTTGTTTGTTCCCTGTTGTAACGTCGCTATTTTTTGTCCAGAATGTCCACTTCTCCCACTTGTCATCGATTTGTGTTTCCTGTAGTTTCCAGTTTTTCCATTATGTAGATTTCTTGATTGAAATCTTTGGACCAGTTGAAAAGTTTCACAAATTTATATTGTGTACTGTTGGATCTCAGAGAAGTTCAAAGTAGAGTTTTCAAAATGCAAAAAGAAGAAATGAGAGTGAGAAGAGAAAAATGAGTTTCAGGTAAATTGTCTGTTGATCAGCTGATCAAAAGTTCAAGACCACAGCCTTTGAAAGATAAAAATGTGAATTCAAGGTCATTTTCCATCAGTTATTCACACCATCATGACCTCCTGATGGAAAAGACTTGAAAGTTTTCTCTCTTTGAACATGTTCGGGTTGTTTAGCCATTGTTCACAGCCAATTTTAAGTTCTTCAGAGATCCTGAGGGTTATGGAACAATAAAGTTAAGTGGTAGACCCAAAAAGATTTCAGGATTTTATTTCAGGTTCTGATTGGCTGTTTGTCAAGACTCTGGAGGATCCTCAACTCGAATTAAGGTCGTTACTGGAGCCGACTGCAGCCAAATAACCATCAGACGATGGTTTGATTGATTATTCAGGAGAAGAAATTGAACCTTGATGGTCCTGATGGCGTCCAACATTACTGTCATGATCCCACTGAGATGTTTTCTAGGTGGCACATCATGATCTGCTTTTTCCTTCAAAGGAATAAAGGAGCTGATGGTTGTGTAAGGGGCGTCCTTCATGACTGAGGGCCCTGGCCTGTGTGCTAATGACTGGGTTTTTCAACAGGACAAGGTTCACAAAGGCCACCTGACAAAGGACTTCTTATTATTATTATTATTATGGGATGGATGGAGAGGGAAGTTTACGAAAATGTATGTCAGTTCCAGACAGTGGATGACAAACATGAAGCATCTTCACCACTTGGAAAAACGTTCACGCTACCATCCTGGAAACACTCACATCAAGTGAAGTAATCAGATTTACCACATTACTGAGTCTTTTCTTCAAACTTTTATTTCTACTGTAGTTATCAGACCTTGACACAAGCTGCAACCACTGAATTTAAAAAGAAAAACCATAGTAGCCCTCCAGAAAAGTTAATAATCTCTGTCTTCATCTTCCTCCTGCACTTCGGGCTCTTCTTTACATGGAAACAGCATTTTAGTCGACCAAAAATGGAAACTTTTGAAAACAGCCTCCAGAGTAGGATTTTCCTGAAACGCTGTCATGTTCAGTCTCTCAGCATTTCCTGCGTTTTTCGCGTTGTGGGTGAATTGTGAAAAGTTTCTAAACGTAAATTATTGTAAAACATTGTAGAAACAAGGCCTAAATGTAGTGGCGACATGAAGTTCGTTAGCCTGTAAAGATCCATAAATTAGCCTCATCATTGTTTAAGCTGCAGGGATCAAAGTTTGTGAACTCAAAGAGCGGCTTATAGTCTGAAAATTTCAGTATTTTCAGGAGGTTTTACAGTTTTTGAGCTGTTGTCTTATACTTTTGCTCAGCTGATGAACAGACCATTTCACTTTAATTGTTGTTTTCAATAAATTGTTTACTCAGTTTTTTTGTTTGTTTCACTCCCATTTCTTCTTTTGCATTTTAAAACTCTTCTAGAACCGTCTTAAGATCCAACAGAGCAGAATAAAAATTTGCAAAATCTTTCAACTAGTCTGAAGATTTTGATCAGGGGTGTAGTTTTAGCTAGATTTGAAGGATTGACAGTGCCATGTAGAGTGGCTTTCGAAAACCGCTTAATAGTCGTTTTGCATCCAGAAAGAGCAATATATGTCTTGTAATAGAGAAATCTGCTAAATATAGCTGTAAAATCCACTGTATGGTGTTTCCAGAGATGCAGGCACATGCCTGTCTGAAATGCTGCCAATAAAAAAAGGCATCTGCAGAGCTCAGTCGACAAGAAATGGAGCTGAAATCTCTTTGATATCAGGCCTTGTCAGACATATTTCTCTTTGAGTCCTTTGATAATGTCAAATCAAAGCAGGGTCCTGACACAGAAGAGGCAACTTCTGGGGGGAAAAAACTGGCAGAATACATTGTGAGGTTAGTTTCTTAAAAACCTGAGAGTCAGACTGAAGCGGCGTGAGGGGGAACACACCTGGAGCGAGCTGCTGGGTCGCTCCGTTCTGCTCATCTGTCACCCCGCGTGAGACGGGAGGGGATGAATATTAAAACGTCTTCTTACTCTAATAGAACACCTGTGAGTGGGGATTATGTCGGGAGATCCATAATGATGCTTGAAAACATCCAAAGAGGAGTGATTTATTGTTTGCTTTGCGTAGACATTATACTGTTAAGGCTCTCAAGGCAGAGACAGAGTGAAGTAATTGCTGCGGCGTATGAATAAAATCGCCTGGAGTGGGTATTTTATACAATGAAACACTTCAGCGTAAGTATAAGTGAAGCTGGCAAAGCAGGAACACAAACAATCTGTTTGCTCTGAATGCTTTTACTTGTAGCATGAAATTTTAAAAAGACAAACATCCCAGCTCTAAAAGTGATTAAGTGAGCGGTAAACCAAGCGTTTTAATGGACATTGTTCTCCCTGCACCTCTAAGTGCCGTAAAGCTCTGCACTGTGAATAAACACAGTCCTGTTCTCTTTCTGTCTGAGGAACTTTGATTGAAATGTCTCCTCGCTGTTTCGAGAATATCTGTTTCATATTTCATGGCGTGGCGGAGTGGATGCGGGCGACCTACACGACGACCCTGATTGCATTGCTTTCGCCATTCAATCTGCGCTCCCCGCGTGAGGCACGGCTCTGTCAATGAGAGCTAACCGAGTCAAAATACCAGGCGCGAGCAAACGGCGACAAGAGCGAGAATCAACAGAGGGGAATCAATCTGCGGGGAAAGGGCTGGAGGATTACTCGCACCTTAAGCTGGTTAAGATCAATGTGTACATAAACCACATGTGTGCCTTTTCATGTGTGTGTGTGTGTGTGTGTGTGTGTGTGTAGAGAGTGTTTCTATTATTCAACATTCAATGCAGCTCCTGGACAAGGCTGCTGGCAGAAGCTCGTGGAGCCTTGTGTCAACATTTGCTCGCTGCTGAATTGTGATGTGTTGGCGGTGTTATTTCAGAGATTGTGTTTTCTTCAGAGGTCGCACATGTGGAGAAGACTGAGGGTATCAGTGTGCGGTGGATTGAGCCTCGGTAAAGAGATGAAAAAGACCGAGACAGTACTTCATAAAGGAGGCTAAAGGAAAGATGAGATTACTGTCAAACCCTGACGTATAAGAAGCTAAAAAACTGAGCTAACGGGGAAGAGCTTTGCTGATCTGCTTCCTGATTTACCTTCCTCATTTCTCATTTATGGTGACCAGATTGGAGATTCTCCAAAAAGACGGCAAAGTAGCTTCATAACCCATAAAGTTATTTAAAAAAACCCTTGTCCATTAAAAGTGTAAATGTAAAAAATGCATGGGAGCCTATTTCTGCCAGTTTAAAATATCCAAATGTAAAATGGCTTTGTTAAGATTTTTTTCTTCTTTCTTATTTTTGCCCACATAAGGATAAAGTACTGGGATAAAAAAAAAAATACTGAAAAAAAGTCAAAATTTCAGCTTTTTAAACCCCAAATTTTGACTTCATAATCTCAAAATTGCAACTTTTTAATCTCAAAATATAAATCCTAATATCTCAAATATTTCAACTTTTTTTTTTCAAAATTTCAACTTTTTTATCGCAAAATTTTGATTTTGTTATTCCAATATTTTCTTTTTCTATCATAATTCAATTGTTTTTTTTCAATCCATAATTTTTATCTCAAAATTTTGGCTTAATTTTATCAAAATTGAAACTTTTTATCCAAAAACTTTTACTTTCTTTTTTTTTTTTTAAATCATATTTCAATATTTACTTTTTTTCAGTCTTTTATTTTTATCCCAACATTTTGACTTTCTTATCTTCAAATTTTAACTTTTTTATCGCAAAATTCTGATTTTATTATCCAAATTTGGAATCATGAAGGAGTGGGACTTAAACACCAAGGTCTGCTCCTGACTGGCCAATCAGAGTGGAGGGGGTTTTTGGAGCTGGGAGCCTTAAAGAGACAGTAGCTAAAACAAGGTGGATTTCTGAAACACCAGTAAGAGAATATCTGGATTTGTTTTCTAACTGTGAACCATGTAAAGCAGGTATAGGGGCACCAGAAGGAAAGAATAAAGAGCAAAAAGAGCAAAATACCCCCTCTTTAAGCAATAGAATTGTGAAATTGAGCATAGTAGTGTGCTAATATTAGTGTTAATCTAAGACAAAATTGGTATAATGAATGTTTTTACTTTGATGATTTTAAAAATGTAGGATTAAAGTTCAATAATGTAACACATTGAAATTAAAAACTTAATAAAACATTGACCTGAGCATCAAAGACACTGGTGCTAACGTACCTCGTACTGAGTGATGATGCCGTATGTCTGCGCTGGTTCCCTCCACTTCAGGATGATCTTCTCCTCGTAGGCGCTGCCCTGGATGGACTCCAAAGGAACGGCTCCTGGTACTGTGGAGGAGAAAACCAGACTTCTTCAAACTGGTTTCACACTGGAAACATGTTGATAGATTTCCGTTAAAGCAAATTTCCCGACTCTTTCTTTCCATCTTTGGTGCCTGTTTGTCAGTTTGAGACGCTGTCAATAAAAGTTTGGTAAAAGCATTTCCTACTTAGCAGCTTTTGTCCTTTCCATTCTGATTTAGCCGGCCCCGCTCCTCACACGCTGATGTGCATAAAACAATCAATAAAAGAGCTTTTCAAGGACCTGCACAACACAAACAGCCATGAGCCAAAGTCAAACACGCCTTTATATAAATCTGAGACATTATTTGAAGCCACTGTCACTCCAAACGCACCTTGATGAATATGTTTTACAGCAAAAGCAACACTTTCTGCACGATGAAATGTGTGACAAACAGAGATGAAGCACCCAGAGGGAACAGCTTAATCTTGATCTCACAATGTTTACACACACCGCCTAAGAGATCTGGTCCTCTAACCCCTGATGTGAATTGCTTTTATTGCGAACTGAATAGAAAGATGCAGACATGTCTCTCTCTTTTTTTTTTTTTTTTCCAAGACTTATCTTTATGAATGCAACTACAGCAACACCCCGTCTGTACACTTGTTCCCCGGGGACCCCGAACACACAGATCCACCGACACGCAGCAGTCAGATAGTGAAGAAACAGTTGCCGCTTTCAAGTTCCCAGCCACAGATATCTGAGGCAGACATGACAGGGTTCTGTTTTCGTCAGCTGAGCCGGTTTGTTATCTGGCGGCCGGGGGTTCCTTGAGACTTCTGTGGAGTTCATTTCCTGTGTGTCTGCTGAGGCAACACAGAGCATCTTTCATCTCTGAAGGAGGTGAAACAACCATGTGACACAGACGCTTGCTGTTTGACTTCTTTGCTCTACTGAAAAATATCTGGAAAACCCCAGACCTGGGTTTTGTGAAAGCTGTTTACAACCCAGTAAGAGATTAAATCATCCACACCGAAGACTGATATTTAAAAACAGTCACAAAGATTCTGATTTACAGAAGTTTTGAGTAAGGGATGTCCTTTATTTTTTCTAAATCTGCCAAAGATTGAAGCAAAAGTTTCTTCTTCTTTTCTTTTTCTTGACCTTAGCTTTTATTATTTGTTTGCTTTGTCAGTACAACACAATATATGCATTTCAATACAATTGGAAAGGCTTTTTTCCCATTTTTAGCTGTATTTGTATGTGGTATATATCTCCATGTGCACTATTTGATTGTTATTAGAGCCCAACCGATTAATTGAGCCAATCAATCACCGATTAATCTACATCAGCCATTATGTAGACTTTTTTTTCTGTGAGGAGATTGAGTGCATGCTGCTTTCTGCCAATGATAAATGCTACTGTTAATTCACACGTCCACCATTACCTAATAAAGGCTATAATATGGCGTTCTAACGTCATGTAAGATGCTTTTTTTGTGAAATAAACAGAGATAAATGCTCCTGTCAATACACACATCCACCCTTTTCTAACAAAAGACTATAATACGGCGTTTTAATGTCACTGTGTCATACCCAAAAATCATATTCTGGGTATTTATTAACAATTTGTGTTCATGTACAGTATCTATCCTGTGAATATCAATGCTCTTATTTCATGTATCAGCGGTTACACAGTTGTGCCCAAAAGTTTACACCCCCCAGCAGAATTTTTGATTTTTTGTTTTTTTCTCAGAAAACATGAATGATAACACAAAATCCTTTCTATCACTCATGGTTAGTGGTTGGGTGAGGACATTTATTGAAAAAAAAAATAGTTTACTCTTTTTAAATCATAATAACAGAAACTGCTAACATGACCCTGTTAAGAAGTTTACACAACTCTGGTGGTTTTGTCCTGATAAATGCACAAACGTGAACACAAATGTGTTTGAATGTCTACAAAAGGTAACCATCCTCACCTGTGATCTATTTGCTTGTAATCAGTGTGTGTGTATAAAAAAATGATCAGGGTCATTTTTGAAGTTTCTGTTGTCATTATGATTTAAAAAGAGTAAACACAGTTGTTTGTTCATAAATGTCTTCACCCAACCTCTAACCATGAGTGACAGAAAGGTTTTTGTGTTACCAGAAAAATTCAGAAAATTCTGCTGGAGGGGGTGTAAACTTTTAGGCACAACTGTATGTGGAATATTGGCCAATATATCGGATATCGTCTTTCTTTTGCCCCCAATATTGGTATTGGCATCAGCCCCAAAAATCCAAAATCAGTCTGGCTCTAATGGTAATTGAAGAAAATAATAACAGTCACAACAAAAATACACATATGTCCATTCAAAAATATGACGTTATAGGCCTATATCATAGTCAGAATCAGGATGACAATATTTTGAGTATAAAACAGGGAAATTTTCCTTACGAACACTTATTACTGCAGCAATAAAGGAAGCATCTGGTCTTATCTCTTAGTAAAAGTGGCTGCTTAATTTGGTAAATATCCCAAATCTTGTGAATCCATGTAATATATGAGGGAAGTTCTGATTTCAACCAACTGATGGTTGTACACTTTAAGGCTGCGGTGAGTAATATATTTGAGAGGTACTTACCTGCCCTTCTTTTCAGACCTTCAAGTGTTATTTCACTACTAGGTCCCTTGAAAAGTTTCTTTTTACGAGAAAAACTAGACCCAGGTGTTAAGTCTTACCTTGCCATTAGGACTTCCTGGTGTGACGTGTCATTAAAAACAGCTGATTGTGCACGAACACTTGCAATAAAGTGTGTCTGCATTTATTGTATGATGTTTTAGGGTCTTTTGGGGTCTAACATCAAAAAATAAATGCAATATCATCGATGAGATTCAATGCAAATGGTGCAATAAAACTCACATTGAAGAAACTGGACAGACTTTCATCACACGAAAAACAGAACATTAAAAAAAAGACAGTGAGAAGGAGACAGCTGCAAGGTTCACCAGGACACAAAAACAAACAGCAGAACAAGAAAACAAAAAATCAGCAGTAACAGATCAGTGCAGATGGGAAAACCACGTCATGGACTGAGACAGGAGGAAAATCATCAAATCAGAAACAAACAAATTCAAAAGGTGGATTAAGGAGGCGAGTGAGATAAGAAGACGGAGGAGTGACATCATCAAAGGGGACGAGGGGGTGTACATGCTCCCCCAGTTGTTTTTAATGACACGTCACACCAGGAAGTACTGACAGCTCTGATGAAGGTCTGATGAAAAGTAAACATCTGAGTCTAGTTCGTCTGGTAAAAAGAAACTTTTCTGCTTTCATAAATCAAAACAAAATGAACATCATCGAGTTACTCTCCCATCATGATTGACATTTACGTCAGCCAATAGCGCGGCAGTGTTTCCTCTGACCTCTCCTGCTCCGATGGGAAGTGGAAACCCCCCGCATGCAGCTTGTTTGTTGACTTAAGGGGAAATGCAGCGGTCAACATGTGATTCATCTGCTCTGCCCTTTTCCGAGCTCACATAAAGCTGATCTCATATTCTCTCTACGTGTTTATTTTTCCTCTCTCCACTAAAGACGAGCTGACGTGAAATAAACAATTCAAAAAACACTATCTCAGATATGATTTGACTCTTTTTTATAAACATAGTCGGTCAGAGTTTGAGTTTTTAATCCTGTTTTAAGTTTTACTTCTTCTAAAGGAAAATATTTACCATTCAGGGAAAATGCAGGGAAAATATGTCAGGATGATTTTAAGGCAGGATCAGAGTCTGGGTTTTATTTCTGAGACGATTTTGACCTGCAAACAACATTTTTAACCCCAAATATTTCGCATCCTGCAGTCTGAGCCACTTCCCCTCTCCATTTTATGAATGTAAATCTTTTTCTGTGTGTACATTCCTTTCATATGGGATGAGATTTGTGCAACCAGAAAGTGAATTTGTAATTTTTTAATTGAATTTTACAAGACGGATGTGATGTTGAATTTATTTGTTTTTAAATTGTATTTAATATTAGAAAGATAAGCACCACTGTCTGTTCACCTATCAACAAAGACTTTTACTTCCAGGAAAGTCGATCTGCTTTTTGCATTAAAAATTATTGACACATTTTGCCACCTCAGCACAGATTTCAGAAAGAAAAAAGAAAAATTCAACTGAAAATAGATGTGGATGAGGATTTCGGAGAATCTTCATTTGATTAGCCTTACTAAATATACTTTGTTTTGGTTTTTCCACTTGACAGAAAAATGTAAATGAGTATATAATTTACAGCACGATTCATTTCAGTGCTGTGATTAAAATTTTTAAGATAAAAGCTGGGGGCTGTATGGAATAGACCTTGGTCCTGAACTGACTTTGGAAATGCCAGCGCCTTAGGGGCGTTGCACGATAAAAAAAACTAAGTGTGTGGTCAAGTGAAATGGGCTCTGTTGTTAAAAGGTGATGCTAAGGGTGATACTGAGCCCATCGGTGCAAAAAAAGCTCTTTTGGCAATTTTCCTTTTCTTTTAGTACTTATATTGATCTTATAAATAGATACCAGTGGCATGCACAGGTATTTTGACTCCCATTTGACTCCCAAAAGGGCACTTAAGTGAGTTTTGGGTTCCTACAGGACACTTTAGCACATGTCTTGGAACCAATGGGGCAGATCAGTGCATTTTGGCTTGAAAAGAGTGAACTTAAGCAAATGTTTTGGCCTCCACTAGGACTGTTTAGGGCATGTTTTGGCACCTGGGAGGGTACTTAAGCATTTTTTTGACTGACAAGAGGGCACTTAAGTATGTGTTTTGGCTTCTAGGAGGGCAAATTATCATGTTTCAACCAGCCAAAGGGGCAGATTGGTGTGATTTGCCATCCAGAAGGGCACTTCAGCTTTTGTTTCGGCTCTCAAGTGGAGTGTCAAAAGTTGGGCCATTCCCCCAACCACCCACCCCTGTGCACACCACTGATAGGTCTGACACATAACAATGGGTGATCTCATACATGCACTTGTTTAAATGTTGGGTTCAATGTCTGAGGTCAGGTTTCTTTATCTTAATAGTCAGGTGGCATCTTCACAGCCCTGTACAGGAAGTGACCTCACATCTCACTTACCATCCTCATCGGTTTGAACCTCCAGCTCCGTGCTCTCCTTCACCCCCTCCGGGTTGCGTAGCACCAATTTGACGCTGAGGTTGGTGAACGGCGTCAGGTTGTGGATGGTGTGCTGGGGATCGCGGCTCTGCGTGTCGTAACACACCTCCTCCCGGGTCTCCTCCTTCCCCGCCACCCTGGAGCGGTACTGCACGGTGAGGTTGTAGCTGTGGCAGCGGGTCACGTTGTAGCCCAGGGGCTCCCAGCGCACCGTCACCTGTTTGGATTGAATGTCCACCACTTCCAGCTTCTGCGGGCCGTGCATGGGCTCTGCAGCAGAGAGAGAACGGGGAAAGAAGAGTGTGAGCATGCATCAAGATAATCAATTAGCCGTATGAAATGACGGGCTTTGAGAGATAGTTTCAATAAAATCAAGGAAATTACTGAAGTCTGCGCCGGGGCATAGAAGAGACGCTGTCCCTTTGGGTCAAAGAACATCCAATACCAGCTTTTTTTACAACGCCTGAGCCCAGGTTTGTGCTTTTATACATGTTAAAATACTATTCCCTCTGTTTGGGATTCATATTTCCAGGAAAATATTTGAGAATTTCAAAGCCACAGCCTGATACTACAGCATTTCTACATCCCATCACCGTTGCTAACACGGTCTCACAGCAGTGGCACATACCAAGACAGCAGCGTTCTGTTGGTGGAAAACCCTCAGCAGGAGGTGTATCATCCCTTCAGAGCGTGCCGGTCCTCTGCTCCCGCTACCTTTCCCCCTCTCTCTCTCTCTCTCTCTCTCTCCCCCATCTCGCACAGTGGCGGTCAGCTATTAGCACCACACTGATACAGAGTCAGGCGGGCTGTCAATCCAAGCGGGACACAACCCCCACCGCCATCCTATCACCTCTAATCACATAGACTATGTCTCTTTGCCTTTTTTCTTACACTTTCTCCATTTTCTCTTCCCCCCGTCTCCTTTCTCACTATTTCCTCTCTCTCGGCCCATCTTCTGTGGCTCCCCCATTTCTATTTCTCCACCCCCCCCCCCCCCCTCACTCACTCACTCTCTACTCTCTCTCCTTCACCTACGGGGAGGAAAGCAGCCCAAGCACAAGGTAATGGGATCAATTTCCATTCCAGGTTAAATTCGCAGTCCATTTCTCTGGAACTTAACACTTTACCACCTATTAGGAGGAGCCAGGGCTCAATTTCCCCCGTTCCCCAGGAGACACAGTCCAGCAATTCACAGGCAGCCGCGGCAGCCATGTTTAACATTCTGGTGGTGCACGTGTTGGGGGCAGGGGGGGTTGGACTTGAGCTCCGGCATGTTTTTCCATTTCTGCCGGCTGAACGAAGGACTCAATAAACAAGGTGGAAATAGGAAGAACGGAGTTGGTAACCTTTTACAACCCAGCGTACAGATTTTATTTCACTCATTGGAAAGCTTTGGAAAGATAATATCTGACCTGTTACACAAGTTTTATTGAAAAGAGAACACATATGATCAGACTTCCAATTTTTTAATCTTTGAGGAAAAAAGTGACGAACTTCAAATTATTTTTATTGTTATCGAGCTACGTCCCACGCAGTCTCTGTGATGTCACCCATCTGTTTGTTGAGTTTTGAAGCAAAATGTTGGTACCATATCTTTGCTCTCTTAAATAGCCTAGGTCATATTTTCAAGATTTTAGAGGAACAAAATAAACTGAACTAAAAAGAGCACTTTATTGTTTCATACCATTCAAATACTGAGGTAAAAACAGCATTATCTTTTCGTTTGGATGTCGAGATGTTTGTCTGTTTAAGAAGGGTCAATTCATTGGCATCAAGCAGAAAAAAACACTTAAGGAGATTGATGCAGAAACTACTAAAACTGGGTGAAGAACTGTCCAACACATTATCAAAAACTTGAAAAATAATGAGGAACCATTGTTGAAGAAAACCCTGAATGATTGTGATCAGCAATCACTTAAACCTTTGGCCAAATCAAATAAAAAAAGAAACAACAGTAGAACTCGGGAGTATGTTAAATAGTGAAAGTAAGAGCTTTTCCACACACACAATCCACAGAGAAGTCACAGGATTGGGACTGAACAGCTGTGTAGCTTTAAGAAAACCACTAATCAGTGAGGCTAACCATAAAAAAAGGCTTCAGTTTGCTAGGGAGCATAAAGATTGGAGGAATGGAAGAAGGTCATGTGGTCTAGTGAGTCCAGATTTACCCTGTTCCAGAGTGATGGGCGCATCAGGGTAAGAAGAGAGGCAGGTGAAGTGATGCACCCGTAATGCCAAGTGCCTACTGTACGAGCCTGTGGGGGCAGTGCTATGATCTGGGGTTGCTGCAGTTGCACAGGTTCAGCAACATTATGTTGACTACCTGAATATACTGAATGACCAGGTTATTCCATCAATGGATTTTTTTTTTCCAAGATGTCAATGCCAGGATTCATTGGGCTGGAATTGTGAACGAGTGGTTCAGGGAGCATGAGACATCTTTCTCACAGTCCAGACTTGAGAATCTTTGGGATGTGCTGGAGAAGACTTTGTGCAGTGGTCAGACTCTCTCATCATCAAAACAAGATGTTGGTGAAAAATTGATGCAACACTGGATGGAAATAAATCTTGTGACATTGCAGAAGCTTATGGAAACAACCCCACAGTGAATTCAATCAAAGCTAGAGGCTGTCTAACAAAATATAAGAGTGTGTGACTTTTTTTTGGTGGCGATTTTTATTTTGTGTATAAATACGTTATAGCTTGTAAGTAAACATCTGTTCACCTTCTGATTCCATTGCATTGCAACAGTAAATTTGATACAATCTTTGGTATATGTAGGATACGAATCAATAGCCAAAGGTCATCTCAGCTGCATGTCAGAAACCAAGAATGGCGCAAATCTGAGATAACCATCATCCAGGGATTCGCTTGATTTCCATACGTATGTGCATCCACGCACAGGACAAGTATGTACTTTATTTACATGTGTTCTGGTTTTCTTTACTGATGCAGAAAACTACCAGACAAATGTTTTTTGCTAAATTAGGTCATGACACACGGCATCACAGACAAGTGAGACACGATAATGCCAGAAGAAACACACACGGGGAGGGGAAAAGATAAAGGCGCCTCCTCGATGAATGAAAGATTGAACACTTTCAGATTGCACAAAGGAGAGACAACGGATGTGATCCCTCCTGCGCTTTCACAGAGCAGATGAAAAAGCATTAGAAAGGCCTGAAGGAGTCAGAGGAACAGTTGTTGAAGGCGGATGGGGAGAGGGATATCAGTGAGCGGCGTGCAGTACATGAAGCAAACATAAAAGCTCTGTCTGGAAAATAGGAAAACATCTTCCAGAAGTCACCAAAAAAAATTGCAATTAGCTTTTTGTGAAAGAGGATTTGTCACAGGAGGAGCGTAGAGTGCAGCACACTAACATCCCTGAGAGACTTTATGTCTAACAGCTTTTATAAGAGTTTAAACAACAGCTGAGGAAAACGTACGAATCTCTTCCAGGCTGAGTGCTGCTGTGCATTATGACGTGAATAAAAGTGGTTAATATTCTTTGAGAAACCTTTCTGCAGAGCTGTGTAGGAGTACGCCTTTGATAAAGGGTCTCTGACCTCCAGTGATTGTTAAAATGTGAAAGAAATGTTAATCTTCGGTGGAAGCTTGACTGTGAGACTTCTGCTTTCAAAGGGATAAGCTGGAGGAGTCAAATATTCAGCATGAGGTCTAACAGACACTAAGTAAGCCAGCTCCACTCCTCCATCAAGATACAGTACGTACAGGAAGAAGAGACAGTCTCTTTAAAAATGTCATCAAACTAAACAAAAAGACAGAGACTGAAACAGAGAGAAACCAGGCCTCTTCTCCTCAGAGGTTGCAATGTTGGCAAAGCCATCCAGAAAATAGAAGTTTAAACCCTTTTATTTGCGGAACTATCTGTTGGCTGCACTCAGTAGGCAGCGGTTACACTAAAAGCACAGAGAATTGCAGGGTGGCCAGGCAAAGAAATCAAATTAAACCAGATGCTCTCAAAGTGACAAATGCACCAAAGTGTGAATCTCAAGCAGACGTGCACGAGGAGCGGGGCTGTGAGGGAAGTCTCATTTCTGGAGCGTTCAGGGGGAATGTCACACTCCCATCTTTGTGGAACATCGGAGATAATGTCCGCTGCACCCTGAATCTGGCCAATAAAGAGGTGCCAAGAAGAACGACGGGGATGAATGTGTGGAGAGGAATGCCAAGCAGAAGAGAATTGATTATTAAATCTGGTTTGAATTTAGCTTTCTGGCACGCGATAAGAACATTAGACACATATTTTCTGTTGCTTTGCCAGCAGTGGAAGTGTACAAAGACTCATTGGCCATTTAGTAAACAGCTCTTATGATGCTTCTATAGCTTCTCCCTGGAGTTTTGTGGAGAAAAGGCTAATTGTTTGTTGCGCCGTTGGCTCCCTGTGGTGCAGATACCAGCTGTACGAAGGAGGCGGTAAAATGTGACGATCTGTGGCGGGAGCTCGATCACAACTTGTGCTGTGTGACTCAGAATGACATCATGGACGACAAGGTGCCTCATGGTTTGGAGAGATGAGGAGAAGAAAAACACCCTGTGCTCTCTTCTTCTACTTAATCTGAAGTGAACACACTTGATATCTCTTTCAATCCTTTTGTGAATGCGTAGAGTGTAAATAAAACAGACATTTTAGCTCCCAGTGTTCCAGTCAAAAGAGTGACCTTGCAAACTGGAGACCTTCAGCGTAACTTGTCAGTGGATGTCTTGAAGTCTTCAGGTAAGCATCACAGTTTATTTTTTATCTATGTGTCAATAATCTTCTAATGAGAAAAGTGTTCAACCTCCTGAGACTCCAGCTTTTGTCAAGTGTGCATTCTCGTAACTATTCGGGAAAGGTAAGACTGAAGACCATGATTATACAGAAACATTTCACCCAATTAGACATTGAATATCATAACATCCATAGTTCATCATTTCATTGAAATATTTCCAGCAATCTGGAGGAATCTCCTTACAAGAGGAGCAGAGACAAAAGTCAACATCATAAAACAGACATGGCAATGTAGTGGAAGTCACCACATTAAAATACACATAACTCTGTAGTAGAAGTGCCCCTATTAAAATCAGAAATGATCCCACTGTGAGAGTAATTTCATTTAAACAGACATGGCTCTATAGTGGAAGTCACTGCATTAAAATATTCATAGCTCTGTAGTGGAAATCACTGCATCAATACCAGAAATGATTATGTAGTGTAAGTAACCTATTAAAATCAGAAATTACCCTGCTGTGAAAGTCATATCATTAACACAGACATGACTCTGTAGTGGAATTCATTGCATATTAAGACATAGCTCTACAGTGAAAGTCACTGCACTAAAATAGACATAGCTCTATCGTGGAAGTCACTGCATTTAAATAGACATAGCTAGCTCTGTAGTGGAAGCCACTGCATTAAAATAGACAAAGCTCTATAGTGGAAGCCACTGCATTAAATTAGACAAAGCTCTATAGTGGAAGTCACTGCATTAAAATAGACATAGCTCTAAAGTGGAGGTCACCACATTAAAATAGACATAGCTCTATAGTTGAAGTCACCGCATTAAAACAGACATACCTCTGTACTAGAAGTCACTGCATTAAAAAAGACATAGCTCTATAGTGGAAGTCACCACATTAAAATAGACATAGCTCTATAGTGGAAGTCACCACATTAAAACAGACACCTCTGTAATAGAAGTCACTGCATTAAAATACACATATGCATTAAAATACACATAACTCTATAGTGGAAGTCACCACATTAAAACAGACATACCTCTGAAATAGAAGTCACTGCATTAAAATAGACATAGCTCTATAGTGGAGGTCACCGCATTAAAACAGACATAGCTCTACAGCGGAAGTCACCGCACTAAAATAGAAATAGTTTATAATAGAAGTCAAAGCATTAAAATGGACATAGCTCTATAATGGAAGTCAACGCATTTTAATAGACATAGCTCTGTAGTGGAATTCACCACAGAAAAAATAGACATAGCTCTATAATAGAAGTCACCACATTAAAATAGACATAGCTCTATAGTGGAAGTCACTGTATTAAAATCAGAAATGACTCCATGGTGAGGTCATTTCAATAAAACAGACATGACTCTGTAGTGGAAGTCACCGCATTAAAATAGACATAACCCTCTGGTGGAAGTCACAACATTAATGACCCTTCATGACTCTGCAGGTGAATTCACTACACTAATAAAAGGAAATGACTCTGTAGTATAAGTCACTATATTAACGAACAGAAATGACTCTGAAGTGGAAGTCACTGCATGGACTCATTTTTATGCCAAGAATCATCCTGTTCAGTATGGCTCTGTTGTAGAAGAGTTCAAGTGCTAAGCTGTCCGGTTTTCAGGGACAAAAAGTGCATCATAGACCAAAACTCCAGGTAAGGCGACCCCGGACCAGCAGCTAAAATCTGACGTCAAACAAAAACCCAACTCCCTTCTCCTCTTAAACTCCAGCTCCTGGTCTCCTCAGACGTTTACAGACTGTTGTTAAAGGAAAAGACCTTTTCAAACTCGCCTGTGAAAGACGTATGATGAGATGAGCCTGGTTTGACTGCTAGTTTGCTTTTATTGACCGAGCAGTAAGAGGCTCAAAATAAAAAAGCACAAGCACAAATCACAACGAGGAATAACAAGGCTATCTCTGGAAATCCATACTTGTGTTTTTTTTTTCCTCCTGAGCTATCACACACTGAGGGCCACATTGGGGTGAAAGTAGTGAAAATATGACTCTAATATCTCTCCAGTATGGCAGATATTTCCAGTGGAATAGAGTTATAATAATGGCTGTGAGAGCATCCCTTGGAGCAGGAAATTGCTGAGGTCTATCTTACGCCGGGGCGCGAGGAATGAGCTCTGGATTGGTATTCCGAGCGGTGGACAAATTATCACCTGCCCCACACTCGCTCGTGTAATTGAATAATTTGAATTTGACATTTACATAGGGCTATTAGTGATTTTTTTGTCATTACAGTGTGACATTTAAATAATGTTTTTGGAAATTATCAGCACATTATTGCCTCTTGTTAATTTGAGCGGGACAAAGCTGTGGACGTGGTTTCCCCCCGAAAAACATGGAAAATAATAATTAAATAACATGACTGCTGCCTGTCTGTCCAAGTGGGGGCTTCAAAATGGTGCACTTAGCCCCCGGGTAGAGCGAGACATTAGTCCTGGATGAAAGGAAACAAATTGGGCATGTCCGGAGCGAGCCACTTTACAGGGAGACAAGTGAGTGTGTGTGTGTGTGTGTGTGTGTGTGTGTGTGTGTTTGCACGAGGGAGACAATGTGGGTTTTAACGGATCTGGTTCCTCAGCATCTTACTCGCTATATGTACAGGAGAACGATTTACTTATCAGATCTCCCTCAGGCTTCCAGGCGCTTTAGTCAAGTCGGAAAGCCTGGATCTTTATCAGATCCACATCGATTAAGAGCAGAAAAGCCGTGTGCCGGCGTAGACTTCCATCTCCATGCTCAGCAAACAGAAGCGAGAGGAAGAAAAGACGTCTAGAAAGAAGTCGCTGTGGCTCCTTGTTGCTTTCTCATCAGGTTGGGGAGGAGACTGCGAAGCAGGAGGAGAAAGGAGGGAGTTGTGTTTGGAAATATCTGTTGGATTCTTCGCTGGAGAGTGTCACACAAACGTCACGTCGCGGCCGCAAAACAACATGACAACAACAAAGATGAAACCCTGGTCGGAGGCTGTTTTCATGTAAAGTGATCCACGCTGCCGTCATTTATCTCTGATTCACTCCGTTCTGTTTGAGCTGGGCGGGCAGGGAGGCAAGAACATTTGTTTGCCTCTTTCTATTACATCTCAGTGATAGCACGGAGGCCATTGAGGTAATGACATGGGTTTTACACTTAGGAAATCATTTTCATATCCCGCAGAAGCGAGCCGTAATGATAGCTTTTGATAACCGACAATCAAAGCTCCATCACCCTCCTAGAGTGCTCCTCTGTGCAATCCTCAGGAGGAAGAGAAAGAGAGGAGGGAAGGGAGGGGAGGGGAGGTTAAGAGCAAGAGATGGAGGGAGTCAATGTGTGGGAGGATGGGTGGGTGTGGAAAGCAAAGACACAAGAAAGGGAGGGAAGGGGGGGAGGGACAGAGGTGCCAAGGTTTTCGCCCCCATAAAACGCAACAAGTCAAATCAGGCCTTGGGGCTGACGCGTGTACACATGTTATAATTGATAGCACTTTAAAACAGCAGCATACGTGGACCCCTTGTGTTCTAACATCGCCCTCTACACCCATTACAAAGTCAGAGACAGATGCCCACGTGCTCAGGACACACACACGTACGCACACACACCTTGGAGGCGTGGATAATCACAAGGATTTATTGAATGGTGGTGGTCGCTCCTCACTCTATCAAGTCCTTCTTTATAGGCCGGGTGATGGATGAGACTGCCATGATGGGTGAGGACGAGGGGCGGAGGGGGCCTACAAACACGTTGGATCCAATTGAAACCACAGAATGAGCCCGGGCGGCGGGCCGGGCCGGGCTGCCATCTTGCCTGATGAAGCCCCTGAAGCTGTAGGGGTGGAGATGAATGGGTGAATGCCTTTCCTGTTCGCGGCGCTGAATAGAAAAGGAAAGTGAGATACAACCTACCGGCTCGGAGAAGATGATGCATGACGCGGCTACAGTCTGTCAACGCGTACCGAGTCAGTTCCTCGCTTTGTTCATGATCAACCGCCTCGCTGTGCGGCGTCCTAAAATAGTTCAGCGCTTTAGTTGTTCACCTGACAGAAATAGTTGTGTGGAGACAGGAAAAGAAATCTGAAGGGAGAAGTTCAATCCTTTTCAAACGCTTTGTTTCCTTACGTTTGCTGGAGATGTCCAGTCACGATGAGTTTTGATGAGTTTGAAAAGTTTGGATGACAAATCTGGATACTGCTCTTTAAGTATTAAGTCTCCAAGTTGTTAAGTAAGCATGTGACTTAGCAATCTGACTGTTTTTTAAAAATGCTGAAGGGACACATTGGTTTCAATGTGTGCAACAAGAAGTTTTATTTTTGAGCCCTGAAGCACACCATAGTTAACCCTTTATAGCCAAACGTATCATATTTGATACATGAGTTCAAAAACCCCTATCTCATCAAAATTATAAAAAGTTTCTTTAAAAACCTGTTTAAAATATTTTTAAAAACATATTCTACCACCTTGAGGATTGTCATATCACTACAGTCGGTTAAAGTTGTGTTTTGGCCCTTTTCAAATCATCCACTCACATATTTTCAGGAAAATCATTGCTCGATTTTCAAGAGGTTTCAGCCAGAATGACATCAAAATAGTTACCTTTTTTTAAATAAGTGTTTTCTGCATGAAATGAATGCATATTTACTAAAAGAATTTAATAAAATGGTTAAAATATTACACAAAACTGCCCAGTGTGTCAAATGTGATGCAAGAAATATATCATGAATGAAATAATAAAGCAATATTATTTTGTTGATTTTATTAAAAGGGTTAATAAACTTCTCAGTTCCAAAAAAATGAAGTTTTTGAACTATTTTTTGATGGGTCGGGCTTGACAGGGTTGAGCTGTTCCTATTGGATGGAAAGTAAGTATTTTCTTTCTACCAAGGCTTGTTTCACTATAAAAAAAAACTTTAAAGAATGATCAAATGGAGTTAAATAAACTCAGAAAGAGTACAGAAAAATGTCTTATTTCAAGATAAATGACTCAAAGGAACCCAAATTGCTTGTAAAAGGTAAATTAACTTTCTTGTCAAGTTTCCTGATGTAAAAATAATGGGTTAGGGGGGAAAAACTAAACTTATATTTCTCTAAGCTCATTTTTACCGTTTTATTTTTTTATTTTGTATTTAATTAGTTTTTTAATTTGTTTGTTTTAATTTGGCCCTTATAAAAAATCAGTACTAAAAGTAGGACAAAAGCACTTGCTGAGAATTTATGTTTTGATATGCAAGATGTTAAAAAAAGCATCTAAATCTGCTCTTTTTAGTTGTATGAGTAACAAAAGGAGCTTCAGCTGCATGGGTGGGTCTTTGGAGGTGTTTTATGGAGGCTAATGAAGCAAAAACACTTGCTTGGATTTCAATTTATGCAGTATTAAAGTCAAGTTAGAAAGTTAATTTCTTTGCATCTGATTCCCAAATCAGAAAGTGTAGAGAGAGCGATTAATTTAAGTCACTTTGAATTGTAATTAGAGGATTAATTACACTGCAAAACAATGGAATTTTAAACACAAGAAATAAGATTATTCCAAATGATGTACAACAATTTCTGCCAAAATAACATGAATTGAAAATTTTTTAGCAAAGATGTGCCCAGTTTTATGAATTTTCCACTCCTCGTGACTCATGTTTTTGTGTTTTATCCTGTTAGTGCTGTTGTGTTTAATTATAACTTTATTGAAGTGAATGAAATAATGATTTTAAAAAAAGAGAAAAAACTCAATTCTTTTACAAATTCTCCTCACAGCAAGTAGAGAGTCATGCTTCTGCAGGTTAATTCCCTTTATGGATGGATGATGGATGGATGATGGATGAATGATGCATGTTTGATGCGTCACTGGGAGGAAAGTTGCACCTTTCAATCTAGTCCAAGAGCTTCAGACCAACTAAAAATAGAGACACTAGGCCACCACAGCTATAAATGCATCCTCCAGCACGCCTGATAATCCATAGGCCCCTCTTTTTATTTGCATGAAATCAGCAATTTTCATGAATTAATAATGCTTACTTGCTCCCATTGTGTTTTGCAACACACTGGGCTTGTGCAGTAGTTTAAAGCCCACTTAAGCTGAGAGCGGCTCCACAGTTTATTCATCACTTCTACTCTCCACAAACTAGTTCTCCTCTCTGGTAGTTGCAGATTGCAGGGTTAAAATTTGCGGGCGGAACAATTGCAACAGAATTGTTACCTTGGTAAAAAAAACTGTGTCCGGACGTCAATAGGTAGTGTTTTCTATCACTGAGCATTTAGAGGCATTAAAAGAACAAACCTATAAAGTGAGCCTCGGGGGCAGGAGGTGATGGGAAGTGCGAGTCCGCCAACCGGATGAAAACAAATGGACAGCGGGGTTGATGGAAAGAGCGGAGGCAGCGGAGGTGGAACTGGTTAAATCAATCTTTCATTTCGTCTCCACTGATATGCTGTGCGGTGATTGGGGTCAGAGTGACAGGTAGAGTGACCCCGCCTCCCCTCAATCTGTCTCCACACACACACACTTACACACACACACACACACACACACACACATCTGTCTCTGCAATAAGAGCTGGCTTTGTCTTCCCCCTTCAGGTTCCTGGGGAAAACGCCTGTGGTTAGAGCGTACAAACAGGACCAACACAAGCTCTCATTTACTGACTGGGACGCAATCTCTACAGGAGCGGTGGGAGGTTACCCGGGTGATTCTTCAACTTCAGCGCTCCCCAGATGGCCCAGGTGGCATTGTCATTTGTCGCCAAAAACCTGCATGTGTCGCACTCAGCTCAGGGTGTTACCAGGCGTGTAAATCAAAAAGAGGCGCTTGACTTTGTGGAATGGTTGCTGTGTTTCTGAGCCACCTACTTTGGAGATATATGAGATCTGAGATCTCGCTTTCTAGTCGTGGGAATACAGAATATAAATCGCAGCCTTCCTGACATTTCCTGTCCTTTAGTTAAGCACTTACGATCCACCGGGTTGTTCGCGATCAGTTCACCATCCGTATAACATCTTCAGAGTATTAGTAGTCAAACATCGGAGTACTAAACCACATTAGAAAGCTTAGATTCTTCACATTTCAGTCACTAAGTTTGTTTTACAGTTTTCTTCACCAACAAAACGTAATTAGTGAAAGAATCACTCAGATGGTGATCACAACGACTGGGACGTCCTACCTGTTTGGTGGCCCGTACCCTGAATATTCACTCTCCTTTCCACCAGAGGAATCCAGAGTTCAAACATATCAAAAGTGTTGTTTCATCAAATTATTCCAAGTGGTGAAATTTCTCCTGTAAAGTCCGTTGTTTGTCTGTTGTGTTCGTTCTCATCAATAACAGCAGCTTCACAGTCTTATAGCATATCCTCGTCAATGAGAATCTGACAAAGTTGGGTGTGTTTATTTTCTTTAGGTTCTAGCTGCAAAATAAAAGTAACCCCATTGTTTTATGTTGAGTTTTCATCCCAGGACAGCTTGTGAAAGCCAACAAGGCTTCCCTCCTTGACTGGCCAATAGGGTTCTGTCAGTTCTGTCAATCACTCTCTCAGAAACTAATCGCCTTTCCATTCACAAGAAGCCAGCTGTAGCCATTTAGATAATTGGTGAGACCTATTAATTGCTGTTTGTCTTCATTCACATCCATATGCGCCATAGAAGAGGTAGACTCTGACACTAGAGACTACAGTTTTGTGATTTTTAGTGAACCTTCTTACAAAGAGAGCAAAATTGACAAAAAATAAAAACACTGAGCACTGACAAAGCTGGGTTTGTTGCATGGAGTCTTCGCATTAGAGCGTGGACAGTGAGTACAACTCTGCCTTGTGTTTGGTCACCTGAGACTAAAATCTTTATAACTTCCACAAGATTTTACCTAGAAAGCTCAAACTTCATCCAGATGTAGATGACAAAGTGCTGCAGTCATGTTGGGAATGTCTTGTGTCTGGCATGACGCATCTTGTAGTTAATGGTTTTCAAATATGGTTGAAAAAATCTAAGAGAAAAAAAGTGTTTCAGCTGTATTTAACCTGATGTGGACTTTAGCCACATATTGAAACGTGAGATTTTACATATTGAGATTTTAATCTTTAAATGAAGTGTCAGTGATGAATTTTGGCCTTGTAGTTCTTCAGTTTTAAGCTTTAAAACATAGTTTGATATATAAGCCAGGATTAGGTGGGACGCAAAGGGTTAAAGGAGGAGACACAGAAAATGTTCTTGAGTTGGAGTTATACAATCAGACTGAATAAGTGCTTCCTGGATGCCGAGCAAGGGGAATGAGACATCTATAATTCAGCAAAAGGATGGAGAAAATCTGTGACAAAAATTACAGCAGATAGACCATAAATAATTAACGCAGAGAACAGAAACATTTAAAGACCTTGAGAAGTGTTTCAGTTCCGATTTGAAAGCAGCGGCAAAAAAAGTGATCCCGCCAAGCCTGACTAAACTACAGCTATTTATCGTTCTCCGGAGGCTTAACAGAGAGGAGGTTGCAAACAAGCGCGGTGATAATTGTTTGTGAGGAGCTGAGGAGGCTGCGCCCGAGTAAGATAGGACCAAGTTTACACTCATGTCACCAGAGTATCGTTTGAGCACATCTGTTCTCCGAGTTTCAATCCTTGCGTGTTTGGGGAAAGGAGATGAGGGAAATAATAATAATGAAACAGCTTTAAATGCACTCTCTCTCTCTGTCTCTCTCTCTCTCTCTCTTTTCGTCTCCAGCAGCAGTTGTTTGAAGACGTGTCCTTGAGAAGAACACAATTTGCCTTTTGCGGAGCCAATATCATAGAACACAATCCTCCATTCTGCTTCCAACTGCCTGTGATAAAAAAAGACTTTCAATGTGGTCTCCCTGTAACCTTCCTGCACACCGCAAACTCAATCTATCCTGTTTCTCTGACTGACAAAAGAACACAACTTCAATGGGCTTCAAACTGAGGCTTTTCATTCACCTCGCAGCAGACGATGTATAAAACCTTATAGGTCACATGACAGACGGCTATTGTGGGCGACAAACCAGACCAATGTTATCTGAAATGAAGAGGTGAAGTGGGTTTCCATTCAAGCCCTGAGGTAACAATGGTATTAATTAGAAGCATCAAACCCCATGGAGATTTTTTTTTTTCTCCTTTCACATCCGCTGAGGCAGATCTGCTCCATCCCAGCCACAGAAAAACAACAACAAAGGGTTAACTGGATGAGAGGATCTGCCCTGTAAAACCTGGTTGATTCTACTGCAAACACTGGTTTTGAAACCTCTACATTCAGAAAGAAAAAAATGAACCGCCTGTCTTTACAGTGTGTCAGGTTATTAAATCCTCCTGTCTATCAAATGGGATTGTTCTCCTGACAAATCAAGAGCACACTGTAAAGAAAGGCTCCTTTCTCCTGTACATTACACTTCTCAAAGCCCTCCCTGACAGCCGAGCAGTAGCAGAAAGAAAAGGAATGACATAACGTTACGTAAATGGTTCTCCGATTGTTCGATTCTTTGTAAGAAACATAACAGGGAAAGTAAAGACTTGTATTCTTGAGTCAACAGTCTGGATAGACAGTTAACAGCAGCGCTTATTTAAGTTTCACCTTATATGCTTCGCTCTTCAAGGTTTTTCAGGCAGGATTTCTGTGAATAATACACTTCTGATCAAAATCCGAAGACCAGTCGAAAAATTGCACCAATTTACATTTTGCTCTGTCTGATTGTGAAAAAGTTTTAAGCAGAGTTTTTTTTTTTTTTTTTTTTTTTTTAAGTTATTTTTTTGGCCTTTGTGCCTTTATTAGATAGAGGAGGACAGTGGATAGTGTCCGTAAGGGGAGAGAGAGTGGGGAGTGACGTGCGGGAAATGGGCCACAGGTCGGATTCGAATCCGGGCCGCCCGCTTGAGGGCGAGCCTCATGGTGCGCAGCCATATCCACTAGGCCATCCGCACCCCATTAAGCAGAGTTTCAAAATGAAAAAAAAAAGGAAAATAGAGTGAGAAAACTGTATCGTGACAAGAAACTTAAGTAAGATGAAACATTAGTTAGAAGGCCTGTTAGTCAAAGGGCCAATTTAGGATGTAGAATATAAACTAAATCCAAACTAATTTTCTGACTTACATGCCTTCTGATTTTCTGACTAATGGGCCTTCTGTCCAATGACCATCTGACTAAAGGTCTTTCTGACTAACAGGTCTTCTAACAAACAGGCTTGCTGACTAATGGGCTTTCTAACTGAAATGCCCGTTAACCTATATACCTTTTAGCCAACAGGCCTTCTGACTAACAGACTTTCTGACCTAAGGGTCTTCTGACTGTCGGTCATCTGACTACTAGACCTTCTGAATGGGCCTTCTTGCTAACTAGCCTCCTGACTAAAGGTTCCTCTGACTGATGGACCCTCTGCCTAACAGTCATCTGACTTATGGGCCTTCTGTTTTAAGAGCCTTCTGACAAATGGGCCCTCTGACTAAAGATTCTTCTGACTAGCTGGGTTCCCATTTCAGTTTTTCGCAAAATAAAAGCGATATTCCTAAAATTTCGACAAAGTGTATTTGCGCTTTGAACGTGTTTCCATTGAAGGTTGTTCTTCGCAGGAGTGCCGTAACTCTCGTCAAATATCATCCTGCGAGATTTCACTGCTGGAAGATGGACGCTAGAAGATCGGTTTCTATCTCCTTATAACACTCTGCATTCCTCTGTTGTTTGCTGTCTAGTATGGCCGTTTTGTTCTTCTCGAAAATAATTGTGAGAAAAGTCTCCATCTCCTCCCCAGGTACGTCACGTTCTGTGACGTATAATTGCGGGAAAAGTGTTTCCATTGCACTTTTGCGATAAATTTGAATGTTGAAACATCTGAAAAACCACCTCATGAAAGCGTAAAAACTTTTTTCTGCCTAGATCATCCAAACTGAGGGCCCTCTGACTAATGGGCCTTCTAACTAACGACCCGTCTAAATAATGGGCTTTCTGACTAAAGGTACCTCTGACTCATGTTAAATGTGCCTTCTAATTTTCTGACAAATGGTCTCTCTGATTTCTTGACTAAAAGTTGGTTTCCATAAAAGTCAAGTATTTCATGTATATCCAAAGGAAAATAATGCTTTAAACATGGTTTAAGGTGTTCATGGGAAATGGAGTCTTTATCCTTGAAACCCTTCCTATTATGTCTTACATTGCCTTTGAATATGGTAGAATTGAATTGCTATTATTGATTACTATTGTTAAGAGTTGGTTAAGGGGAAAAAAAATCAGTAAACAAAAGAATTTCCCCATGTTTTAAATGTTCCTTGTGCTCATGATGTTCATTTCAGTTATGGTCGCCAACTAGTTACACCATTTTCTAAAAAAAGTTCCTCTAAAATGCTAAATATTGAACCATAAACTGTTTAAAATGTGGAAGTGGTGTTTGTGACATCACCCATTTGTTTCTGGTCTAAAGTTTCCATGTCAAGTCATAGCCAGGATTCACCAATGTTACAGATATGTGTCAGAGCACTGGGCTGTGAGTAACACTAAACAGATAGTCTGCTCTCTTTTTGAACACTATGCTACAAACTCAGTTTACAAAATTTGATTTTTCTCACCTTTCAAACATGCCTTATGTAATTACAAATAAACATATTCATTATCTCTTCACTTTACAACATTAGAAAGTCATAAAAATCTACTCTCAGTTCCTTTGCTTCCAAAACAAATGCACACCTTGACAAAAGTTGTGTCTTAATGACAGTTGGTGATGGTGCTCATGGGAAACTGAGTCTTCAACCTGGAAAAACTCTTCTGATACTGGCCACAGGTGTCACTGTAATAAGTCCCTCCAGAGCCTTCAATTGTTGTTATTTTCGAGAATTCCTCCATAATGTGCACAAATATCACTCACACTATTATGCTAGTGTGGCTAACAAAGAAATTCTGCCTCTGCTGCCTTTTGCATTAACCAGAAGGCTAAATTCAAACACCTAACCTTGGCGTTGGCAAACATAATTACACAGCTCCTCCCTACTCTCTCCGCTGTAGTAAACGAGTGTTTAAAGGAGGCCTGATCCCTGATTAATGCTGTTTCCCCGCGTGTTTAATAGCACTGCGTGTAGCAGAATGGCAAAGTAAAAACAAACAGATGAGACTACTCCCACGTGGTGGCAGAGCGCAGATGGAGACAACTTATAGATGGAGATGTGGACTTGGCAAAGGCTGGAGTCTGAGCAGGTGTTTGGACCCAGCATGGACATCATGTTCTGCCATTTTTTAAAGCGCCTGAGAGCCAGCGGGACAGCAAAGGCCACAGGATGGAGATGAGGCACGCAGAACAGACTGTTCCTCCACCAGAGAAACTGGTAGGAAATAATCTGCTGCAGAAACAAGTCAAACATGCAAGAGAGAAGAAATATTCTTCATATTTAAAGTCTAATGAAGATAAATCAGCAAAGAGTGATGGTTTGGATATCATTAAAAGCACCAAGCATCCCTTTGTGGGTCTAGACTTTGAAAATAACTTTATAGTTATCGTATGAACATGTTCTGAACTATCCAAAGCAGATCATTGTAAGGAGATTGAAAAGCTCCTGAAAATGCTTTTCCCACAGAAACTGCAGAGGAGTAGTTGTTTAAGACTTGCTTATCTGCCTTCCTAGCGTGGGCTGGAAATGGTTTCTCAGTGTGAGATGGTCTCTTATAGTGTTGCTGAAATGCAGGGCACCCTGCTGTGATCCCAGGGCACCACCTGATAATACAGTGTCTTCCTTCAAGTAGCACTTACCGAGTGTGGAGAAGTCTGAAGTGGTAAACAACTTCACACAGACACATATTTCTCATGGATGGAAGGGGGGGGGCACAGATGCCAAATGTTTTTTCTCTTTTAGTTTAAAAAAAAAAAAACTTGTTTGGTGAGTAATTTTGGCCAGGCACAAAAAAATGTTAACAAGTTGTTAAATTCAACATCGGCCGTCAAAAACATGAGGATATGTAAAAGAAAAATGCTGTCTGAATCATTCAGAACATCCCTGAAACCCACAAATAACCCCCCGGAGCAATCACACAGCCTTGGATAAGACTTTCTTTTGATGTGTACGAGGAAAGTAATGGAAGTGCTTCATGGGAACGGAGACCTTTCAAGGCTGTCTCTCTTTTCCCTCCCGCTCCTGGATTGAATTGGTGGCGTCCTTGCATTATATGTTGCCCGTTTAACAGAAGATTGAATTAAAGCATCCTTTGTCATCGCAAACATTGCTCAGTTTGTGAAGTGACCAAAGCATGGCTATGAATAATTATGAGAGAGTCGGCGCTCTAAAGTGGCCACAGATTTTCATTAGCGCCTCCAGACAGCAGTTCAGGGAGAGAGAGAGACAGAGTCGGGGCCTGTCTGTATCCACAGTGATGTATCGCACAGCCCTGTGAGTCTTAACCGTTCAATTAGGGGCTCTGCTGAGACCCGGCCTGTCAGTGGGAAAGTCCAGCAGAGAGTCGGACAAGATCAAGAGCTGCTTCCTCAAACACTCCTCAGGAGTCGGGGCCATCAATCTCCCCGACTGTGACCGGCGGGGTTGCCAAGGGGCAGGACCCCCTGCTGAAACTGGGTCCTGCACAGGTAGAGCCATTCATCCCTATCAGCCGGACTAAAAATGAATAAGCTCATGACCTTCACAGTGGGGAGAGCGGGTCACACCCTGGGCAGGGGAGGGGAGAAAAATCTCATTTTCATCAGCGTTTCTCTGGACACCAAAAAGCATTAGCCCGGGAAAATGCTGAGGCTACGTTTGTTTTGTTCCCCGAGTTGGCATCCTGGTACAGCACGGGGATTTAGCTGGTTAATGTTGTGAGAAGGACAATTTGTACAACATCATCAGGCATTCTCCGAGTGTTTATGTACATGTATGAGTCTGAGTGCTCACGGTAAAGCAGCAACATTACCACGATAATTTAAGGTGCCACTCGGCTTCACACGCAATATCGATTTGTGCTGCTGATGAATTAGGAAGCTCGCAGGGACTCGGGAGTGAGAATTAAGCTGAATAAACAAGCAGTTATACAGCTAACTGCGTGGCAGGGCAGTTTTCTGCTCAACTATAAATCATATCAATTATTGTGACACACAGCTGCTCCAACAAGAGAAGTTTAAAGACTTCAACTTGGTTTGCTTCCAGTTTATTCTCCACGTTCTCTGTGCAAAGGTTTTAATTGTTCCAGGTGCTCACTTACATAGAAAAGAGACAATTACACTCATAAGCAATAAATCTTGATGAAGATCCATAGGTGAAAACAGTGAGCTTCATCCACTTAAGGAAATAATTACCTCTGGTGATATACGTCAGAAACACAGCAAAGCTCTATCAACAATAAAACCCTCACGGATCATTTCTCATGTAAAAGTTGGGAAATGTTGTGTTAGTAAATGTAACTGAGGGAATTGTACTCACGCCTCAGGAGACGCGAACGACTGAAACAGCCGAATGAATGGACGGCTAGTTTGATCTCTAATGGAGAGTCGTACTTTTGTTCTCTGTTACATCACTGAGCTGAGCCCTTTTCTCTCAGCTGTTAGCACTTTTGGCTGTAAGTGAGATGATCTCTTTATTTTTAGACCTTTGGCTCCGACTGACTCTGATTCTCGCTCACAAACTACAACACATTCGCTGTTTGGCTACGACGCTGTAACGGAGCTCCGCTGTCACCACCTGGGCCAGGTCATTACACAAACAGGACCATTAGTCATAACATGCCATATTTGGCTGTAACCCTTGTCCAACAAACCAGAATTTCACATGCCTGCTCTGCATTAACAGGGACAAACAAAAAATGTTGTGTCTCCAAAATCCTCATTTTACACTTCAATATCGTCATACTTTTCCAAAGGATTCATTCGATCCCTAAATGTCCTTTCTCTTTGCATATTTTGTCTCAAAGGGTAATGCATGAGTAGAACATCTGCCATCTTTAAAACAGCCTGATAAGTATGAAAGGGATGTCACAATTTCCGATTTTTTGGAATTGAACGTCAGCTGATACCATGTCCCGATTGTTTGCAAAGTTGACTTTGCAAAAGAGTTAAGAACAGAAGCTGCACTTCTTTTTATTTTGTGTTTCAACAATCATGAGTATTGATGTTAAAGTCATCTAATATACTATTCATATGCTTGAAATTGTGGGCATACAATACAGCACGTTAAGATCCAAGGCTGCCCTGAACACAATACTCAAAACGTAAACATTACACATTATCTGGACTATTTCATGTTTGTTCCCCTTTCTCTGAAATGTTTAATTTGCCACAAACTGACCTGAATCAACCCAAACTGACAGCAGCAGACACACGGGGCAAATTTTGTATCATATTTAAATCACCTCGCATGTTGTCACTAACTGTGCTGTCCAGCTAGAGTGAGGCAGGATGGGAAACCAAGTGCCTGAATTGCAGGACTTACTGTGGATAACAGATATTGCATAAATCTGCATCGCACTTTCTTCTCAGAGTTTTTTGGAAGCTCTCTTTCTTCGTAGATATTGATCCGTTCTTTTTAAGTCCAGAAAAAGCAAAGCAACATGTCCTCTGTAAGTAAATTGCATGTTTTTTAAGGATGTTTGGTCGTGCTAATGCTAAGCAAACAGACAGCTCTGTTTTTTGTTTTTTTTGCCTTTTTAAACTGCATGTCCCAACAGAGACACTGTAGGGTGCTGTAAATCAGATGTGATTGCATTTATGTGTCCAGTTGTGCTCATGTGTTCTGTAATAAAGCGAAGTGTGGCGGCTGTTCCACATCAATGTAACTTGTTTTATCATTTTTCATCAACTTTACAAGGCTGGTCAAACTCAGAGTGCTTGAATATTCAGTCGCATTAGTGTTCAGCAGCAATTTTTGCTCGACGACAGCTCACATAAACAATGGGTTGTATATAAAAGCCAAAATACAGATCACCGATACATTAAACAAGAACATGTTCGCATTGGGAAATCCCTCAGGTGC
Source organism: Thalassoma bifasciatum (assembly GCA_008086565.1). NCBI lineage: Eukaryota > Metazoa > Chordata > Actinopteri > Labriformes > Labridae > Thalassoma > Thalassoma bifasciatum. The sequence continues at coordinate 64,715 of RPOG01001329.1, forward strand.
TGAAATTCTACCTGTTATGGTCAAGTCTACAGCCAATAAATTCAATGCTCTGATTTTAGTTTTTGCAGCGTGAAGTCAAGTTTGTTCACATTAACTTCTGTGAGATCTCATGTGAGTGGAATTGTTGCTCAAAACCCTAAACGTAGGTCGAGCTGATAAATGGATTAATGGGATATAAATGCTGCCAATTACAGGCAAAGTTGGCGTTCAGCTGATAAGAATTTCTCTGTTTTTTGGAAAACATTCTTCAGCTAATGTCTATGTTAGCTGTACATGCTTTTGGGATCCAGAGATAAAATCTAAAAATGGTTGTTTTCCAAACAAAGTTTCTCTTCTGCTAAAGATTTTTGGTTATACAACAAACAGTTTCATTTTCAAGGGGGTCCCACATATACAAAAAAACACAAAAAAAATAAAAGCACAACAAACAATGACAGTAACGAATAAGAACAGACAAAAAAAATCCATCTTCACCACCACCTTTACACCTAAATCAACTTGTTTAGGCCCATACACATAGATAAAAACATAGATCAGCAAGATATAGATATATAAATAGGGAATGAGAATAATCACATTTTTTGCCTTACCTGCACATCTGGTCCTGGCCCTCAGCGGTGGCCCCGGGGCCCCGGTGCCTCCCTCCAGTGGTCTGGTGAGCAGGACGCTGATCTCGTACTCCGTATCTGGGTCCAAGTGTCCGATCTTGTGCGTGGTCTTGTCTACGGGCTGCAGGTCGTACATGGTGCCGGACACGGTGCGATATTCCACCTCTCTGTCGATGATGGGGCCGTCTCCGTTGATGGAGTTGGCGTTCAGTTGGATCCAAAGGTAGGTGGCGCCAACAGCGGTCAGCTGAGGTGGTGCGATGGGGACTGGTGGCTCTGTAGGGGAGAGGGTTTTTGATGATTGATGTCAGACTTTAATCTTATGGTTGAAACTCTTCACAAAAAAAAAAAAAGGAACAATGTGTTTTTATTTGTGTAAAAATCACTGCAAAAGAAAACCTCCTAACAAGGTGCTCCAAATCAATTTCTACTTCTCGACAATCAGCTGAATCAAAATCTCCTGGAGCACACGAAGAATATTTTCTAATAACAGAGATGCTTAAGAAGAGTCACATAATGATCGATAGTCCCAGCGTGGTGAGGACTCTCATCATCAGCAGCACTCTGACTGAAGTCGACCAGACCTTGGCAGATACTGCTTCTATTGAAGAACGTATTGATTTCAATCAGAGGGCTTGTATAGAAGAGCCTCTGATCATTGACATCGACTGTGGCTGTCACTTCTCTCGTCTCAGTCAGCCTCTGGTTTAATCCGTCACATCACGACTGTTATGAAATATTGTAATTTCGTTAAAGCTGAAAAACGGAGCATTGAGCTTTATTCTTTAAACTGTCCCTCTGTTGTCACCGTAGAAGCTTCACGTGATTTAGAGCTCAAAAATATCCCCATATTCTCTCAATGGTGCTTTAGAAAACTCTGATTCCAGGTTTTAATTTAGTGGCACCTGTCAGGGGGTGGTGCTATGGACAGACCTTGGTGTTTGAGGCCCGCCCCAGTGTGTCATTAACCAGTTCAACCATAACCAGGGTTTACCTCAGCATGTGTTTATGCTGGGGTTTGAAAAACACTATATCTTGAGGAAACTTCTCAAAAACATTATGTTTTGTCTACATAGTTAAAATTACAATATTGGTTTTCTGTGAGAACATCTCTGCTCTTGCTTCTTTTTTCTGATGTCAAACTTTCATTTCTTACCTAAGAAGAACAAATTGAGTCTTTGTCTTCTTTGTTCATAAATCTGATGAACTACTCTTTAGTAAAAGGTTCTCAACATTTTTTTCCTCCCTGAAGTTTCCTGTTTGTTTCACTAAACGCTGACACATGATTCACATGTGAATGTTGTAACAGATCAGCAGTCAAACTTTGTCAAGGTAATGACACTTACAACACCAGGAGGATCAAACATCCTCTTTTGTCTGGAAATGTCCTCCTTTTTGTTGGGAAAATTATGTCTGGGGAGATTTTATAAAATCTCTCAGACAGAAAATGCTGAAGTAGAAATGCACTTTTACAGACGAATTGCAGATATATGCCGTAGTGCCTCTTCATTCGTCATGGTCTTGACCACTGTTGAGAACTCTTTTCGGTCAATTATAAGTCAAACCTCAAGATAAAAAGTCAAAATTCTGAGCTAAAAAGCGAAAGTACTGAGATAAAAAGTCAAAATCTTGAGATGAAAAGTGAAAGTAATAAGATAAAAAGTCAAATATTTGAGCTTAAAAGTCAAAGATATGAAAGAAGTCAAAATCTTGAGAAAAAAGTGAAAACTATAAGATAAACGGTCCAGATTTTGAGGTGAAAAGTGAAAGTTATGAGATAAAAAGTCAAAATCTTGAGATGAGAAGTGAAAGTTATCGGACAAAAAGTTCAAATCTAGAGATAAAAAGTGAAACGCATGCAATAAAAAGTCAAAATCTTGAGACAGGAAGTGAAACTTATGAGAAAAAAAGTCGAAATCTTGAGCTGAAAAGTGGACTTTATAAGATAGTCAATTGTTTTTAGCTGGAAAGTCAAAGTCATGACAGAAAATCAAAATCTTGAGATAAAAAAGGCAAAGTTATCACATGAAAAGTCAAAAACCTTAAGAAAAACAGTAAAAGTTATGAGATAAAATATTTAAATCAGAGACATAAAGTGAATCTTATGAGATAAAAAGTTTAAATCTTGAGATAAAAAGTGAAAGTTATGAGATAAAAGTTTTAATCTTGAGACAAAAAGTGAAAGTTAGGATATAAAAAGTCAAAACCTTGAGATAACTGAAAGTTAGGTGATAGAAAGTTTCAATATTGAGATAAAAAGTCAAAACTATTTGATAAAAAGTCATAATCAGAAGGTTAAAAGTGGAAGTCCTGAAATAAAAAGTCAAAGTCTTAAGGATAAAAGTGAAAGTTATAAGACCAAAAGACAAAATTTTGAGATAAAAAGCAAAAGTTATAAGACCAAAAGACAAATTCATGTGATAAAAAGTCAAAGTTATAAGATAAAAAGTCTTAATCTTGAGCTTGGAAGTTAAAGTTATGAGATAAAAGTCAAAGTTTTGAGAAAACAAGTCGAAGTTTGAGCATAATAGTCAGTTTTTCGTGACAATGAAGTCAGGACTATCAGAGGCACCGACTGCCCAGTCTTAAATCTAACAGGCACAAGTTTTTTTGAGTTCCTTATGCATTAAATGCTCTTAATCTTCTTCAAACCCTTAACTGCACTTTCAGGCAGAGCTGTTGCACTTCATATTTACTATATTTCTTGGTCGTGTTTCATCAGGTTGTGTCGCAAAACCTGTCTTACATCTGTTGTATGTTGTGATTTTTCTCTTTCAGGGACAATACAGATCTGAACTGAACTGAAGCATGTTTTACTGGGAACTGTGAGTGCAAAAACATGAGGTTTGATTTAAAAAAAAGAGAGAAAGGACAAATACAGGGGGCTGTTGAGAGAGACTCAGACCGACTCTACTGTTTTCCCTCACAGAGAAAAACCATGTTACCACGGAAACATGTTACACTCACATCTTGACCCCACTGAGGGCTGTAACTGCAGAGATTTGAGGTCTGTCAATCTCGATCTGTTTAGAAGTGTGAAGCTCGTATAGTGTCTTTAATGAACCTGCATAAGGCAGCAGATCTGTTTTAAAACCTTGGTTTGTAGAATGAATGATTATTATATATATTAAATTAATGCAGTAGATAACTACATCCTTGAAATCATAGAGAAGTAGAAAATCTAGTATTAGCACTGAAACTGTTCAGGGCATCTCCAGACACATAGAGAACTTAAAGATTTAATAACATCATCCAAACTCTTTGAGTTATTGCGCCTGTCCAATCATTTTTTTTTGTCCGTATAATCTTTTATACCTGTAATATACGACCATAATAACCGGGAAATTGTGTTTCATTATCAAACTCTTTATACTTTCCCTCGTACGGGGCCATCAGTGTGAGGACGCAGCCTGCGTGTCGAGTACTCATGACACACAGACATCCAACTCTTTCAAAATAAGAGACCTTCACATTAGAGCTGCACAATACAAACAAAGTTTTTATCATTTGAAAATTCTGCCTGTGTTTGAAAGATAAGAGAAATGTTTCTAGAGATTCTATTCCACCATCTTTCCGAAACATGAATAGTTCAGTGCCAAGAATGTGACCCCATCTCTTGGCCTTTGAACCTTCAGATTTTGTCAGAAATGTTTTCGAATTCAAGAATATCTCTCTCTCAGATAAAAGTTGTGTTCAAAGGAAACCTTGGTAGTGACCTTGCTCTGCTTTGTTCCAAATATTTGTCTAATCTTGCTGAAATCTTGTACCATATCCAGTTGGATGAGGCCCCTGGAAATGTCAGACAGGTTAGGATTCTTTTCTTATTGTTGTGTTTGTTTATATCCGAGCACAAGGTAAAATTTGGAGGAAATATTTAACTCTATATTTTGCTGGCGCCAGCTCCTGCATGGTCTCATCGTCACGTCTTTCATGCAATGACCGCTCCCGTTTCCAGGTGCAACCAAAAAAACCTGCCGCTGTCAACAAAGAGCCGTGACCCTCATTGCTCAGGAATGCACCCATGTCATGCGCTGCAATAGTTACACGTCCCAGAGGCGGCGGCGAGCAGCTCTAATGAGCACACACACATGTAACGGAGTAATGCCATTAGTCGCCTGGCTGCCTCTCATGGAGTCGTCATGGAGAGGAAGAAGTCTCCAGGCGCATTAGGAGCAGGGCTGAGGTGTCCTACAGAGGATTGTTTGGCTCTCCCTCAGCAGATGGTTACCCCACAGTGACCTACGCTGCAGGTCCCTGAACGCCCACTAATCCAAAGCTTCCAGTGTTTCTGTCAAACATCACCTAAAGCGAACCAGCTAATCCAGCAGGTCGTATCCTGGACTTAACACGAAGCGCTACGGTCTGCGTGTCACAGCCAGACAGAAACACAGAGCGCGGCAAAATCTGGCTTTAGTCATCGACGAGTTTTGATGCTCTTTTTTTTTTTACGGCCTGTTGTGTCCTAAAAAGGGTTTAACCGAGTTAGGGTGCAATATGGTCTCCTTCATCAAATCAACTGGAAACAGCTCATGTGTCTGTTCCTCATGAAGTATTTCAAACCAAAAAAATACTCTCCGACATAAAACATGTTGCTCCAGTGGTGGTTTTACAGATGCAGGATGCACAAAAAAGCATCCCAGACTTAAATCTTTTGGATGTTGTCTCTGTGTGACTTCATCAATAAACCTCTGCAGCCAGCCCCCTATTGGATGCTTGATGAACTGCAGTTTTTAACAACTCTGCACAGGCTTCAAATTTCAAGACAAAAGCAGTGGTTCCCAAACTTATTTGGGTGATCACCCCATTTTAACATAAAAAAATCCTGATGCCTCAAGACATTTTTTCTTTTTTTGAGTTAATGTTCCGGCAATGACAGCTCAACTCCTATCTGAAGTACATTCAATGCTTATCCAGTCAAATTTCTAAAAATAAAAAAAATAAAAATAAAAATAGTAATAATATTTTTTTTTTTCTGTATTCTTTGTCTCACGATTAAGTCTGTTGAGTTTCATACTCTCAGCAACCAGGTCGTTATCACAAACCAGACATTTTGACTTCTCATTGCTCTCAATGGCTTCTGGGTTAAAGGTTTTCTTATTAAAATCTGAGATAAAAGGTCGAAAAATTGAGATAAAAAGTCAAAATAATGAGATAGAAAATCAACATTTAGAGTAGAAAGTATGATATGCGATGGTAAAAATTACGGGATGAGTCAAAATTTCAAGGTAAAGGGTCAAAATTATGGGATAAAAAGTCAAAAACAGTCGGTTAGTCAAAGTAATGAGATAACTTAGAAATTATGAGATACGAAGTTCAAATTTGAGATAAAAGGTTCAGATTATGAGATAAAAGTCAAAACTATGAGATAGAAAGTCCACATTTGAAGTAAAAAGTATGAAATATTACAGTAAAAATAACGCGATTAGTTAACATTTTAAGCCAAAAGGTCAAAATTATGGGATCAAAAGTCAAAAACAGTAGATAAGTCAAAATTATAATTGAGATAACTTAGCAATTATGAGATAAAAAGTTCAAATTTGAGATAAAAGGTCCAGATTATGAGACAAAAGTCAAAATTATAAAAGAAAACATCAACATTTTGAGATTAAAAGCCATAATTTTGATATAGAAAGTTTTTATTTTAAGATTAAAAGTTGTAATTTTGAGATAAAAATGTGTAATTATGAGATACAAAGAAATTCAGATTTTTTTTACCTCATGTATTTGAATTTAGGTTTAAGGGAACTCGTTGCATTAACTGTGCAGTCATGTGATTGCTGCTGTCAGTCAAGATGCACCAGCTCAGTTTTAAATGATGCATTTTATTACAATTGGATTTATATTCCAGAAAATGAAAGCATATTTGTTTAAAATTGTGTGCAGTGTTTTCAATTTTACAAAGAATAATACTTAGTTTAAAAAAAACACATCAGTCACTTTTTCTTTCATTGATGACTAGATGATTCAGGGGGCTTTATCTGATAAATTACATCATTTTTTGCCCCTTAATAGTTATCTATATCTTTTAAGGGAATTAATCTAAACTAAGAAACATGTTCCAAAAACTCCTCTCTTTCCTCCACACAGGAAACTGTCGTGCAGGTTGTCACCAGATTTGCCTGCACACTCACTGCGTGCTCACACTTCGTCAGGCGTAGGACCAAATGGCCCTCAGAAAATGAGAAAGTTTGAGCTGCTGACTCAGACGTGACGAGCTCTCAGGGTGACTAACTTGGCAAAAAACTCCACCAACTAATAACCACAGAAGTTATGATACTGCAGCTTTTGATTAACTGGTGTTATCAAGGTTTTAAAAAATACTTACAGGCTCTTTGAGGACTTTCTGTTTGGCATCGATTGCAGTAACAACCTTTGGCTGGAACTGTCAGTGTTTTTCCAGTTTAAAGACTCTGTTTCTATGAGTACCATCAACAACTGACGTAACTTTGTCAACTCAGTTATGGTGTAATTTAGTGTCCAGAAAATGATTAAGTATCTGTTTAGTTACTCACAGCCTGGTGCTCTAACACATGTCTGTGACATGTAACGTTAGTGAATCCTGGTTACATTCTACCAGCAGTGTTTCTAACTTTGTTTTTAGCCACTTTTTAGACCCTCTGGAGACTCTTTTTCAATGAAGTGACAAGTGACAAATCAAGTAACTTTTCTGGAGTTCTTGAAGACTTTTGGAGTCTCTGATGTAAACATGTGCGACAGTCTTCTGCTCTCTGGTTTGCTGTTTGGTGTGGGTCGGATTAAAATAGACTAATCCCTGTTTGCGTTCCCACAGTCAACTGTACCCTTCTTGGTAGGTAGCTCTGAAAATTTTGACTTTTTATCTAAGAATTTTGTCCCTATCTCAAATTTTTTACCTTAAATGCGAAAGTTTAGACTTTTTTCACATGATGTTAGATTTATTTCTTAAAATTGTGACTCTTATCTCAAAATTTTGATTTTTTTTCTCAGAAGTTTGTCTTGACTTCTCAAAATTTCCACTTTTTATCTTAAAATATTGACCTTTTATCTAAAAGTTAGAAACAATTCTAACCTTCAGTTATCATCCTTACATTGGAGTAAAAGCTTTTGATGTTTCAGTGGTTTCATGAAATTTTCTGTCAAGTTTTTACGTTTCTGTTCATTGTGAAATTGAAATCGCAATATCTGCCAGAAAAATCGCAATTTGATCTTTTTCTAAAATCGTTCAGCCCTACAGACCACTGCAGTAAAACAGACACGTGGATTAGAATGAACATTGTCACAAAAAGCTTAACCTGTGTTTCTTCTGCTCTGACCTCCCGTTTCTGTTATACTTCAAAATAAATCCCAGAAATCCTGTCAGGAAAAAGAACAGAGCTTGTTTCTCTCTGCTACACCTGGCTAAGTCTGTGTGTTCCAAGAAAATCTGACCCTACCACTGATTTCAGCGCTGATGATCTCATTTTGAATCATGGATGATGAACAGACAAACATGAAACAGTAAAACTATTTCAGGATCACTCACTAACTCCTCACAGGGGCTTAAAGTTTGAGGGAAACGTTTTTCAAAGTATAGATTCTGCTGCTGTCATTCACTCCCCTTTCTGCTCGTGTCACATGGGACCATTTCTGTAACAGTAAAACTAAGCAGCCTGATGAACTAAAGCAATAAGCATTTCATTTAACTTAGGAAAGTTTCTGCTTGACAAAAGCAACAGCAGCTTACAGTGATGAAATAATTCCTGTAGGTGCAGTAATCCTCTGTTCTACAGCGACGGCAGACGCACTGAAAATAACAGATTACCGGTGTGAAATACACTCAAGTGCTGGGACACTTTGGGATATTAACAACTCAATTTTCTGTGTTTAAGCCTCACGAGGCAGCAGAAGAGGCACCCTGGAAAAAATGAAAAAAAGAAAAAAAAAAACGGGGCTCAGACGTAAGCTGGCTGCAGACGACGGTGGCAGTGGCGAGCATACGCGGGGGGTCAGTGAGCAGCTGTTGTCGTGATGTTGACCAGACAGGCAAACGGCCTGGCGACAGCTGGGTCCTCCTGCACCACAGCACCTGCCTGACTGCCAATCGCACAAATGCACGCTCATGCACACTCATGCACATGTGATGAGGAAACCTCAGAGTGGCGAAAACACGGAGCCTGAAGATCCAACTGGCTGCAGCGAGCGAAAGAAACATGAATGTTGTTTTATTCTCATCTTTGAAGAAATCAAGAAATGTGTGAAAATGCTCCAAAGCCATGGTTTAATATCACACTTCTACTCTATGCAGAAACTTAAAGGGACAGTGAGGACTTTCTGAGTGATCTTGAAAAAGTCTGATCTCTAGATTTGTGCCTGATCATAATCTACAACTTGAAGCAGGACAGAGGATTTGCCCAAACTGTCGTGATGCATTTGTTTTGAAAGAAAAAGTAGATCAGATATTCTTTTAACCCACTTTTCTTTGTTCAAGACAACTTTTTACCTGATACAACATAGTAAAGTTGTATGAAACTTGTGAGTTTGTACCCTGCTTAAGTAGCCGGCTATATTTGACGCCAAGATGCTCTGAGACTGATCAGTCACGTCTTACATTAGTGACATTAGTGTGTACTTTTAATGTCCTACCAGTGCTCATCTACCAAGCAGAGCAAATGTAACCTGGCTCTTCATTTTATTGACAGACTCTCAGGTTTGAACTGATCACTGCAGTTTAACTGCTGCACGTGGGTTGGAATGAACATTAGCATAAAAACAGCTTTCCCTGGGTTTTAGCCATTAGCCCTTGCTTTAGTTTTTAGCCCATGTTTCAGCCTTTAGCTCATGTTTCAGCCTTTAGCCAATGAAGCCTGTGTTTTATCCTTAAGTTCTTGATTTAGCCTCTACGTCTTGTTTTAACCATGAGCTCATGTTTCAATCTTTAGCCCATGTTTTAGACTTTAGCTCATGTTTAGCCTTTAGCTCTTGTTTTAGCCTTAAGCTCATGTTTTAACTTTTAGCCCATGTTTTAGCCTTGAGTTCTTGTTTCAGCCTTTTGCTCTTGGTTTAGCATTTGGCTCATATTTTATCGATTAGCTCTTCTTTTTGCATTTCACCTGTGTTTTAGCCATCAGTCCATGTTTTGGACTTCAGCTCATGTTTTAGACTTTAGCCCATGTTTTGGACTTCAGCTCATGTTTTAGACTTTAGCTCTTGATTTAGCCTTCAACTCTTGTTTTAACCGTGAGCCAAAGTTTTAGCCTTTAGCCCATGTTTTAGCCTTAAGCTCTTAATTTAGCCATTAGCTCTTGTTTTAGCATTTGGCTCATGTTTTAGCCTTTAACCTGTGTTTTAGCCTTAAGCCTATGTTTTAGACTTTAGCTCTAATTTAGCCTTCAACTCTTGTTTAAGCCTTGAGCCAATGAAGCCTGTGTTTTAGCCTTAAGTTCTTGATTTAGTCTTTACCTCTTGTTTTAACCGTGAGCCAAAGTTTTAGCCTTTAGCCCATGTTTTAGCCTTAAGTTTTCATTTAGCCATTAGCTCTTGTTTTAGCCTTTAGCCCATGTTTTAGCCTTTAGCCCATGTTTTAGCCTTTAGCCCATGTTTTAGCCTCTAGCTCGTGCTCCATCACTCTCTCGTTCAGCTTTCTTCTGCTCTTCTATCCCTTTTCTGTCAGACAGTCCAGCTCAAGTGTCCACTATTATGACTTAATAAATCACAGAAATGATTTCCAGCAGGGAAGAACTCAAATATATTTTCACTTCTGGACTTCGTCAGCCGGTGTGGTGTTGTCATAGAGACTTTTGATGATGAATTTGGTCCTTCTTCCCCTGACTAGGAAACTAGCATTTTATTTTGGTGCTGATAATCTCAATTTTAGTTGTAGATTATGATTAATCATATATCTAGAGATGAGACTTTTTCAATATCACTAAAAAGTCCTCACAGTCCCTTTAAGCTGAGAAGACATTTGACTTGTTGGAATCACTAAATCTGTTTCTGTTTTTGAGGGGAAAACTGTTTGTAATTGATCTTGATGGATTTAAAGACACAACCACTTTAATCCCTGTGCCATAAACCACACTGGGAGACGTAATCGGAGCCGTCACTTTGCTCTGTTGTGAGATTAGTTCAACCAGACTCTTCATTCATTTGCTTGTTACATCCACTCTTCTTCTTCCTGAGATGCAAAAGCTCCTCATTACTCTGCGATCTCTCCTAATTGGGCTTCTCTGAGTCACAAATTGATCAGCTCCTGATAGAAGAAGAAGAAGAAGAAGAAGAAGAAGAAGAGGAGGAGGCCACGGGAAAATGACAAGCTCTGCTGCCCGCTCGGCCTTCGATTTTTTCGGTGGCTCTCCTCATTAGTCACGACACGGCCGCGCCTCTGCAGCCCCCTCGACTTGATAACCCAGAATACAATGCACGAGCTCCGCTTTTGCAGGGCTCCAGGTGATTCTAACCAGGCCAAGAACGGAGCCAGGCAGGCGCCTCTTGGACGGGGGAGTAATTATCGCCCTTTCAGAACCGCTGGCTGCACTACAGGAGAGCCCATCACAAGAGGGGCACAGGAGAGGCGCTGCAGCGGGCCAATCCTGCACGGAGCGGCTGGAAATACATGCAGCGCGCTCCCTTCTTCCGTCTGCACAGGCACATAAATCTGAGTGAACACTGGCATGAAAGGCAGAAGTGATTATCTGGGATAATCAAGCATTCACTCTCCTCATGTTGAGGAAAAAAGGCGCTGTATGCTAATGAGAGGTGGGGACTGTAGCAGAGTCATAATCCACAGAATCAGTCCGCGGTCACTCCTCCAAAAACCAGTCACGGCCGCTGTGAACACACATTTAAGGAGGATTTACGAGTCAGACACGTCGCTTGGAGGGTTAAGCACTTGTTTTACGACTGGTACGATAAGAGGAGATATCAGCTTTTTTTATGCGTGACACTTATAAGCGTGAAAACGCCTCTTTTTCCCTCCTCGCGACGCGCCGGCTTATGCTGGAGTCATCGAGGTGTGAAATCTCTGCAGAATTTAAAGCAGGATGCATTACGAGATTATGCGCCTAAATCTAGAATATCACTTCATTTTAAATATTTATGACAAAGGCACTTCCCATTTTACTGGTTTGTCTTGTGTGAGGTTGAAAGAGAAGATCAGCAAAAATACAACCGTCTAGAAAGTGTGCCGTAAGAGCAGAGATGTGCAAGTGATTGTGTGGCAGAATTTATGCACAAGTGCCTCCAGAGTGTGTGTAAATTTTCTTTGAGTACACCGCTGAAACCCACTGATACACTCGCACGAAGGGGCTTTATCTCCCTCCTCACTCTGCCGCGTCTGGGCCCGGTCGTTCTGGCGTGATTGACAGACCTCGATCTGGACAGGCAGGATTAAACCTATCAATCACATGAAGCTCGGAGACAAAAAAAAAAAAAGAAAAAGAAAAAGAAGACAGAAAAAAAAGGGGGGCAGTAAATTCAATTGAGAGCACAGGGAGAAAATTGAGGTGAAGAAATATAGAAGGCCATTACCGGGCTATAGGGCTGTAGGAAAGTGAGGCCTTGCAGGATTTAGTTTCAGATGACTCCATAAATTCATATCAAATGACTGCACGAGTGAAATATCAGTGAGGTTACTGTAAACCCGGGTGCCTCTTCCCTTTGTGATCTTTTAGGGTGGGATTGTGCTCAGTCAAGGGCAGCCTTTACAGGAGGGGAGTATTAAAGTCCTCTAGATAACAAATCAACATAAAAAGCTTGTATTTTTAGCATCGCCTCAGAGGACGTTGTCATATACAAACACACAGCCTTTCCTGTTTATCTCCTGCTGACTTTGTTGCCCACAGAAAAGGTCGTGTGAATGGAAAACGTGCTCTTTACTGGCTGTTTTCCGGGGTAAATACTCACGCTTTATGGTGAGCTCGCCGTAATTAGACACTCCAACTCCTTTGTCTGAGTGGACGATGCAGCGGTAGCGGCCCGAGTCGCCCTTGGTGGTGTTCTCGATGTCGAAAGTGCCAATGAAGCGCCGGTTGTTCCAAGGTTTAGTGGCTTTCATCGGGGCCTCCCGTCCGCCGATGCCCTGATGGGAGACAAAAAAGCAGACGTGAGCGTCAGAATGGGGAAGGTTTAATAAGCAAAGTGGGCTGACCTTGTGTGTTTTCAGAAACTCTGGTTTGAGTGTGCTCTCTGTCTGTTCTTGTGCGTGTTTGTGTCCCATCGGTGGCTGATGGTGGGAGTGCATTCATCACACACACACGCACACACACACACACACACTGGGCTCTTCCCAGCTGTCACCCCTCACAGCAGGCAGATGGGGGACATTTGTTCATTAGAAATATTTCTTCATTACTGTCATCGGGGGACTTCACTTAATGTTTGTTTTCCAGCTCCTGTGCTAATGAGGACGTGTTTGTTAAAATGATGGAGTACCTGGCACAGGACCTTTACCCGGCGTCATGCTCCCACTGATCACACGTGTGACAGCGTGCTTAGCAGCAGAGCCGGCAGGGTTACGTCTGCCAGATGCACTACCTTTGCCGCTCAGAACAAGGTCAATTCAAGACTGCTGTGCGGCTCAGCTGCGCCGGATATAGTACAGCGTATCCACAGAGCTAACATCTATATAGGTTAAGACCATACTGCGGTGATCTGAAACAACTGTAATCCCCTGCTGCCCAGACACACAGGGCTCTGCACATCTGAGGAGCAGGAGAAAGCAACGTGTGGATGTCCGGGACTGCGTTTGGTTTATCCCAAAATGAGAGAATAAAGGGGGGTTAAGAATAAACCACACAGAAAGAAACCATATAAAATAAATCCTGTATTCTCTGAAACTGACTGTTTGAGGATGTAAGGCTATAAGTCATGCACAGACTTTTGGCTTCATATTAGCAGGAGAAAAACTACATTTTCTTGTAGCATTGTTCGATATATATTTTGTTAAATCTGCAAACCAGATCTCCACTAATGCATTTCTGTGGACATCTGCTGGCCAATCAGGAAGATTTAGCATCCATGTCTGTGGTCTAACTCCTCACATTTAGCCTCATGTGATTGGGGTTAAACATGTTAAACACAACTCATTACTCTTCACTTAGTTTTCTTTTCTTTTCTTTTCACTGCACCAACCCGGTCACTAGGTGAAAGTAATGAGCTCACTTTGTCTGCAGTATCTGTTTAGCTTTTTGACGGATAACCAAGTTAGCTTTTCTCCAACGTGTGTGTCAGTTAATAGATAGTTACCAGAGCTGGTTTGCTGGTTACACATCGTTACAAATACTCAGAGGGTTAAAAGTACTAAGATATTCTACTTGAGTACAAGTACTGTTACTTTACTGACATATCACATATTTAGGATGGAGTTCCTGGATATTTTAGTTTCCACTTTGTTTTTATTCTGGACTTTGTAGACATCCTTGAAGAGTTTAACATAAAGAGTCCGGATTGCAGGACAACATGTTGCACTCAAAATCAAGTTGTAGCTCACATTGGATTTGACTGTGGTTTAGTGGCGTGCACAAACCTTTTGAGAGGCAGGGGTGAAAACATAACGTAGAATGCATTCTCACCTCTGAAGTTCTGTCATTTTCATAAGAGCACTTAACATGCATTTTTGTCTTCCAAGAGGGATGTTTTAAACAGCAAAAGAGGCTGTTAAGAGCTCTTTAGCACACATTTTGGCCCCCAGAGGACATTTTATCATGCATTTTAGCCAACCAAGAGGGCAGTTTGTCATGTTTTAACCAGCTTAAGGGGCAGTTTAGTGTGTTTTGCTAACCAGGGAGGCACTTTAGGAGGCACTATGGCTCTCAAGAGGGTACTCAAGCTCAGATTTTGACTCCCAAGAAGACAGTACAGCATACATTTTAGCACTAAAGACACAGTTTGTCATGAGGAAGCTACTCAGCCACGTGTCTCAGCTCCTGGGCAGACACTTAAGCATTCGTTTTGGCTCCCGAGGAGGTGCTTTAGCATGTGTTTTTGCCAACCAAGATGGCAGTTTGTAACGTTTGTCTAACCAGCCAAGGGAACAGTTTAGTGTGTTTTGTCTAGAGGAAAGCACTTTAACAGGTTCAATGGCTCCCAGGAGAGCACTTTTACACGTTTTCTTGCTCCCAAAAGCAAACTTAAGCATGTGTTTTGGCTCCTTAGAGTGCCTTTTCCAGTGCATTTTGCCCTCTAATAAAGCAGTTTGTCATGTTTGAACCAGCCAAGGGAGCAGTTCAATATGTGTTGTCAACCAGGTTGGCACTTTTGAATGTGTTATGGCTCTTAAGTAGGCCTCTAAGTATGTGTTTTTCAACAGTTGAGCTAAGATTTGGGGCAGAGGAACCCCACCAACCCCCCCATACACACACCACTGCTGTGGTTAGAATGAGGTGTCAACTTTGCAAACTAAAAAATATCTCTCCGAGCAGCAACAAACAAACCTGTGGAAGTATTTGCTGTGATTTCAGCATAAGTACTGTGTTCTTCTCAGCCAATCATCTGTTGACAGACAGCTTGGATCCTTTCTGCTATTTTTTTTACTCAGTAACTTATGTTTAAAATGAAATTACAAAGTCCCTGGGTTACAGTAACTTGAGTAAATGTGATGAATAACATCCAGCCCTCATAGTTTCTCTTTAATAAGAAACTCTGAAAAAAAAAATGTTCTTGTTAATTATTTGGGGACTTCAAGTCTCTGTGAGGACTATCTGTTTGGTACACCTGTGGTTCTCTCTACAATAAGGACTCCATTTCCCATGAGCACCATCACCTACTGATTGCATGTTCACTTATAAACTCTATTTTTTTCTAACTTCTCTGTGTTCCAAACATCCACCTTTCTAAAATCTGACCCCTTTAACTCCGGTTCATGCTGACCCGTATTCACACACTTTGCATAACTCTATCATGACTTGCTCCATTAAACGGTGAAACCTACATCTTTAATTTCCCATTTAAAGGAGACATCCGCCCGCAGCTTGTGAAGACCTTGTGGCACAACAGTGGCACTGCTGACTCAAGATCAGAGGACCGCGCATTCTTAAAATAGGATCTCTTCACTGAAACACGTCAATTTCCAGAGGGCCCGTTTCTAATACTGATTCCACCCTCTGATGTCGTCTTTGATGTGGAGTGCGTGTAAAAGGATAAAAATGGATCTCACCTGGAGCCAGAGGCGGAAATTGTCCCTTTTGCGTCCATTGACGGTGCAGTGAAAAGACGCCGTCTGTCCGGCGTTGACCTCCACTCCTTTTATGGTGAGGAAGTGAGGTGTGTTCACTGGAGGAGGAATATATACAAGTTCAGACAAAGCATTAAAGGAACATTTCTGCAACTTTAAATGAGTTAAATACAGAATTTGAGCTCCTACTTCATTCCTTTTCACTCTTCCTACTTTGTGACTCCTGTCTTTGTAAAAGTGTAGCTCTGACAGAACTCAGCATGGATGGATCACACTTTTTTTTTACACCCTCAGCGCCAGAGGCCAACATCTCTTTTGTGAAGCGCTCCCCACCTAAATCCTTAAAATGAGACATCTACCACCAACCCAGATTCCTCTGCTCTCTTTCCTGCGTTCATTCTTTCATTGATTGAGAGGATTCTTGCAAAAGCATTACTCTCTTTTCAAACTGTGCTCATTATCAGCGCTGAGATAGTCCACAGAAAGCAACTTATGTAGAGCATTTTTGATTAGCACCGCTGCTATTCTGCATTGGAAAATAGGGCAATTCAGCAGAGCGACCTTGATTCGAAAACGTATCCAAATCTCTAAAGACTTGGCAAAAGCTAATTCTATCACTTTCATCATCGAGACTTTCACTTCTGCTTAATATTTCATAACCTCGTCTTTGAACTGCGCCCCGTTTATGACTTTGTCCCGTCAATCCATCCGCCGCCAAATCAGTCAAATCTATTTTTCTCGTCGCTTATGTCTTCTTTAATGACAGGAGGCGAGGCAGACCACCCGGTGGCATAATCACACCTTTGTGTCAGATATTCCACACGGTCGTATAAATAGAAGAAGAATGGGCCGTGCTGCTCTGCTGAGGAGTCGCTGTGATCGCTTTGCTTATCACTCAAAGAAGCCCGATTGCCTCTGAGTGGGTTATCGATCCCCTCGCACTTTTACGCATTTGAACATTGATCACGTCTCCGGGCCTCATCGATTCGCTCAAATACATTCTTATGCAGCACCTATCGTTACATAAATCCATCTTATTGACATAACATTTGTAGGAATTCAGCTGCTTTCAGATAGTAACCAGGTCATTAGCGTGCAACAATCGGAGCTTGGTACTTCAGCTATGAGAGGTGGAGTAAAGTAGAAATCAATTGATGAAAACTCTCGAGGTATTGATTTCCACGTAGATTGGAGAGCGTGAAAAGCTCTGAGTACAAACTAAAGAAGTGCCATATGGACTAACACCATTCTCAAAAGCATAGCAATGAGGAAACCTGAAGAGCCCTCATCCTTGTACTCCCACAGCAGCGGCAGAAAAGCTCTAAATATGCGAGTGATTACATGTTCATTAGCGCCGCCGCGCAGTCTGAAGAGCATCCACTTAAATTCAGGAGCGGGACTCCAAACATCTGAGAGATGAGACGCTCTGCTGAATATCCTTAAGGGACGAGGCGTACAGTGGAATCCAGTTGCAGAAAAACTTTACGGTGGTATTTGTTTTTGTTCGTTTTTTTTTTTTTGGCTCCGTCTCTCAAAGGAAAGATTTAACGCAGCCATTCCAACATTAAATCCTGAGCACACTTCAGCCCGTCGACTGTACGCTCATAAATCTGCAGGGGGCGAGAAGGAGGGAGGTTTACACTTTGGATTGACTGTAGAAGAGCCTTTTGTTTGACTGGGAGGCCTTGAATAGAACAACGATACAGGTATTTGTGAAGGTGTCATGGAAAGGACAATGACGCTTTGATGATACCATTTTACGGCGAAGGGAAAAAGGACTTACTGCACTGGTGGCCCTGGACCACGACGTCTTTGATGGCCAGCAAGCCGCGCTGCCCCGAGGTTACGGCTTCAAACACAATCTGAGGAGGAGAGAGGAGACTCATAACAGCAGTGATAAATGGGCACATGTCTTTAAATGGCACTAGAGTGAGGCTGGAGAAGTCCAGCTTCCAGCTAATGCGATCTGCTTTTGGCGGGCTGCAGCTGGTCCGTGCAGCTGCGGGCCACTGACATTATTTCCACAATAAGTCACAGTCCAGAGGTGTTATGACATGCAAGTGTTATATTAAGTTTGAGCCTTGAGAAGATTAGCAGACAGTCTGTGACAAGTGGAAAGTGTATGAAGGGTCTGACACCTTGGAAACAGCAATGACTGAGGGGGGCTGTCTAAATTTGGTTTGAGGTTCTCCATGAAAAAGTTTAAAGAGGGGGTATTCTGCTTTTCCCAAATATAAGACAACCCTGAATTTAAGACAACCTCCTTAATTCAAGACAGATTTACAAGGTTATTTGATGACAATATTTTGTTTTGTACCCCTGCAGAATTTGTTTTCTCTTTTTAAATCATGATGACAATGAAAGATGTTTTTGTGTTATCACTCATTTTCTCTGAAAAATGGCTGAGAAATCATAAATTCTGCCAGGGGTATGTAGACTTAAAGGGAACTCCGACTGTAAGGACCAATAGGCATGAATATGCTTAAGTGTTTGTCTCAAACTAGAATTTGTTGTTAAAAGACATCACGAATGGATTTTTCTTAAAAAAAAATACAGTTTAAAACACAGTTTCTATCCATCGGGCGCAGCCATTGTTTTATTGCCGCAATGCATTCTGGGTTGTTGACGTAGATTGGTTGCTTGGTGCCGAGCATCTGGATTTCGCCGTTTACTCACTACAAGTCGCCGTAAGTCACGAGGTTTGAGGAGGGAAAAAAACATAATAATGCCACATGTGGCTGCTTTTGGGTGCACTTTTCAGTCCAAAGGAAACAAGGAGACTGATGTTAGTCTGCACAGCTTCCCAAAAGACAAGAAAAGAAGGAAGTTGTGGGAAATCGCTTGTGGGCGTAAACAACTTCCCATGGACCCCCGGCTATGTTCTGGCCACTTCTCCCCAGAAGCATTTGCTGCATTTCGCCGGCCCATGCTGATGAAAGAGCTGACAGGTGTGGGTCATTATAAACGGAGACTAAAGCCAAATGCTGTGCCGACTATTTTCCAACACAAACCCACAAAACTTCCTCGGGAAACCACTGAAGTCCGCTCCAGGACTTATATGATCCTGTATGAGATCCAGCCCGGTGCAACCATATGACGTCACTACCCGGACGTTATTGCGGCGTAAACAACAATGGCTGCCTACAGGTGATAATGTTTTTTCAAATTTTATACAACTAAGATATTTTGAGAGATTTTATTATCGTTCTTATGTAGCTGGTAAAAACACTGATCATTCAGGAAAATGATGTTCTGGTAGCCAGGGTCCATTTTAAGAGCACAACTGTGTACCCAGAAAAGAAAAAGAACCTTTTACAAATAAAAGTAGTCATGAGTTGAATGGCTTATAAACCTTCAAAAGTAAACTTCATATGTTTCTCAAATTGTTTCTAAGTGAGTTGCTTTTGTCTTAAGCAGTGGTTCTCAACATTTTCAACTCAGGGCTCACTTTTAAGTCTCAAAAATTTTTGAAGAGCAGGGGCGAAAGAAAAAAAAAAGCCAAATACAGCACATGTTTTTGCTCCAAAAAAGTTAGTTATCATGTTTCAATCGGCCAAGGGGGCAGATTAATGTGGTTCTCCAAACAATAAGGCATTTCATCATATGTTTTTCCTCCTAAGAAGGCAGTTAAGTGCACATTTTGTCTCCAAAAAGGGCATTTTAGAGCACTTTTTTCATCAACTGCCCCCCTTCTGTGTGCACTACTGGATTTAAATGATTTTTTTTGTTATTATTGGAAATAAAGGAAAAAACTGTCATTATTTGAGATACAAAATTGTGCATTTTTTAATTCTTTTTTTCTACGTGGCCACAAGACGCTGTTGTAGTGTTAGGGTTCCTTGTCCAGGCCAGATGGGTGAATTTTTTTGTCATTTTTCTGTTTTTTATTACTGACTGCAAGTTTGTGTTTGTACAGGTTGAAGTGAGAGAACCCAAGCAGCGGTAACTCAGATAAGTTTATGTGCTGCATTTTTTTTAAATCAGACTTCACAAAAGTGAGTGCAACCCTCACATTTCTGCAGATATTTAAGAATGACAATTTGGACATTTAGGTTGGACATTTGGTTATATTTTGAGTTATTTTGAGGGAAAAATAAATTTACCCTGTTGTATAAGCTGCACACAGACTACTTTTCATTGTGTCAAAGTGTCATTTTGTCAGTGTTGTCCCATGAAAAGATATACTTAAATATCTGCAGAAATGTTAGGGGTGTGCTCACTTTTGTGATACACTATATGTTTGAGAATATGAAAGTATAGAACAGGGCTTTTTAATATTGTGTGGGGTGTTTTAACTTTACACAGAATAAAACTTAGTTCAGTCATGTTTAATTCCAAGTGACCCCACATAGGGACCTGGCCCCAAGGTTGCAAACCCATGTTTTATGAGGTATCCTGTTCTGATTAAACCTAAATATTGTGACTTGAAACACCTCGATGATGAATGAAACAAAGTCTACATTTTTGTGCATGCATCTCCTGGTTACTTTGCATGATTAAATAAGTCAAATATTTAGGGATCATAGTAACAAGAGTCTATAAAACTCATACCCTCGAATGCATGTGAGGGATATCTCCTCCGTGACTAAGTGCTGCAGCTGCATTTCACAGTTGTTGAGTCTAACGTTACCCCGCTGACACCTCGGTCGCTGTCTGCCAACAGAAAATCTGAAATAAAGTCCAACTGTGCCGTGTAACACTAACATGACCCTATTTTAGGGGCCGAGTTCCCCTGAAAACAAATGTTCCTGAGCCCTGACGGAGGGCGTGTCCCTGCAGAATGTCAGAGTTATGCCCTCGCTGGTTTTCAGTGTGATAAAAAGGGAAACTGAATGCCTGTCCCTTCCCAAAACCAGGGTGTGGTGCAGAGGCCGATTACACCACACACACCAACTACACATGTCCTGCATGCCAGATTCACTATATATAATCATACATCCTCCTCTGAATGGGATACGCTGTATTAACATGTATGCTCTGTACACCGTGTCACTCAGGAACATGTGTCCTGCCGTGGAAACCGAGCTGCACACACACACATCTCTGAGATTCCTTTTGTAGCCGAGGAATGTGGAGGCGGTAGATAGTTACCATTGTCATCAGGGAGGCAGGATGCCTTCAGATAAGGCCGTCTAATTATAAATTTCTTTTTTTGTCTCATGAAATATGAAAGTGAATGTCTTGGGTGCCAATTATGGCCTCATTACAGGCTAATTTAAAGGAAATTAAAAGGCCAACCACTCCATATATCGCCACCAGACAAATGAACTAGCCCCCACTCCCTAATTGAAATCCTTTGTTTGTGCAACAGACATCAGTCAGCCTGCCTAATAGCTGTGATATAATTGATTCCAACATCAATGATAGTGCAGCACATAATTGGGCCTGACCTAGAGAGTGAAAATATTCACATGGGATGAACGCTGTTGATGTCACAGGAAAGTTCACCATTCTCATTTGTCAGGGACAGACAGTGAACCCGACATTCAACGTCTACAACGCCGCTGCGGCGATCCCTGAGGGACTTTGTTAAGTACTACATTACAGCAGGATTGATTAGCTCTGCCATAGTTTCTACTGTATTGAAATCAAGATAGATGAGGACATTGAGGTTTTTCTCTCTAACTGGTGCACCGCTGCATATAGGGCAATATAACGCCTTTCATTACACGTGCGGGGCAGATTCAGACGGTGCCGCTTTTCAAATGCATGACAATCTCAATTAAAAGTTTTAGGGACGGTGTGACAGAAGAGTAATTATCAAAAAAGCTGAAAGGCTCGTGATGACTAAAGAGCCTTACCGGTAATTAAAAAATAATTTCCAAGTATCAGGTGGCTTCCCTTTGACAATTGCGTAGGTTTCTATGCAATTAAAGACACCTATAATTAGCGCCATGTTGTTAATTAGTGACAATTTCAAGCATTGGTCCTTCTTCTCTTCGCTTACAGTGTTGCTAAGATCATTAGCATCCTCTGATTTACCCGTGTTGTCACTTTGGCTCAGGAACAATTACAAACAAGAGACGGGCGACCTTCCGCTGGGGTTTGAAAGGCAGCAGATGCTGGGAATTTCCCTCAGCACACTGGAAGCATTGCACGCCATTTTGGGCCTGAATACTCACAGTGTGTGTGTGTGTGTGTGTGTGTGTGTGTGTGTGTGTGTGTGTGTGGAGCTTTGGTGAAACGCACCAAACATCATGTCAGGATGTTCATTGATATTTACATAGACTTGAACTAAGGCTGAATGGTTTTTAAAAAAGAACAAATTGCGATTATTTTTCCCTTTATGGCAAATTTGATATCACTTGCTATGTCGAAGATAATGATATTTTTGTCATTAAATGAAAAATTCCACCAAAAACCTCTGTTTGCACAATCAGTTACACCTCAAAAAATTAGAATGTCATGAAAAAGTTCCAAATTTTTGTCAGTTTTTTCAGAAAGTGAAACCCAGATATTTGATAGACTCTTACTTGAAGCCTTTATGTCTTAAAATGTTGATTATTACAGCTTACAGAAACTGAAAACCCAAAATTTAGTGTCTTGGAAAGTTAAAATATGACATAAGATCAATAAAAAAGGGATATTTCAATCAGAAATGCCAAGCCTCTGAAAACTTCTCCTACTTTCTGACCATTTTCTCTCCCATTTTTGCTGCTTTTTGACCATTTCTGTCGCCTTAAACTTATTTTATTGCTACTTCTCACCATTTTTTCCACTTTCCATTGCTTAAATTGTTGCCTTAAAATTTATGCTGAGACAGAAAATGGATTTTGTTGTTGTAACAAACAAGTTGACTTAACTTCTTCAGATAGTTTTTGGGCTTTTCAGCCTTTAATTGGATAGAGGAGGCCAGTGGATGGAGTAGGAAAGGGGGAGAGAGTGGGGAATGACATGCAGGAAACAGGCCACAGGCGGGAATCGAACCTGGGCCACCCGCTCGAGGGCAAACCTCATGGTGCGCGGCCAGATCCACTGCGCCCCAGGTAGTTTCTTTAAGTAACAAATTCTGTTTCATCTCAATTGAACTCTTTACTTTTGTAAACTAAAGGAAAGGACTCAGACAGCCTGTGCCATTGCATTCCCTTCTCACTCATAGCATAACGGTTAGTAACAATTTACAAAAGCTTTCTGGGTATAACTGGGTAAAGCTGTAGCTTTGCTAAACAGCTGGGAGTGGCTAAAGTAGTTGCCAAATTAACATGCATAACTGATTTATTTGGACATAGAATTTCAAGTTGTAATATATTTTGTAGTTGAGACGATGCCAACTTTTAATGAAGAGCTGTCACAACAGCGTAAGTCATCTTTTGTCATATTGACATAGAAAAACTTATAATGAATTTGCAAAACTGCATTTTACAGTGTGGTGTAGAATATAAACATCTTTTGCACTGTGTGTGATTAGAATATTACAGGAGGTCATGCTGCGATTGAACCGAATTTCCAATTAATTGCCCAGTCCTAACTTGAACACAAACTCTCTGAGCTGGTTAGGAATGCAGTTAGTCTCATTCAGGAGCATGTGAAGTGAAAACCTGGTGAGAAATAATTACAATTTTTTCGCCTCTCTTTGATTTTGTTAACTTTAGCCTTGTGCTTTGCATCGTTTCTCTTCTACAGGCAGAGTCCTAAAAGTAAAAACAGTGGATCAGGCTTCCTTTTGTGTCACACAGGGGTCACTCTCTTATCAACAGCAAGCAGGGACTATAAATGGTATCGCAGCACACTCTGTCCTCCCCCTCCTCTGTCTTCCCTTTGTCCATGTGCCTCTCATTAAGACTCCTATCTTGCATTCAGTGGAGAAGAGCTCAGTGGTGTCCCTTGTTAACTAAGTTATCATGTGGACTCCCCCCTTGGCTTCGACGTGGACCAACCCTGCCAGGCCGTAATGAAATAATTCACCAGGGGACTGTCTCCCGTTGGGAGGTTAAGGGGTCTCTCTGCATCAATTAACATTTGGTGGACTTGTGGAACAAGCCCTGCAAAGACTAATAGCCAGGCATGTGTGAAATCACCTCGCACTGGCCGGCAGTCATGTGCATTGGTAAGTGAAAATGAGTTTTCAGAATTGGAAAAAGGGAACTGGCTCAGATGGAGAGGAGAGAGAGCGGATTGCCATGGATACGGAGGTAGCACCAGAAATCAATAACCTTAGGTGTTTTGAATAGGCCATTGTGGGATTTTTTTTAACCTTCCAGAGTAACAAATGTGTCTTGCTCCACCCACTTAACAAGCTATAATGACTTTGGAGTCTCTATAATGAGCAGCCAGACTTCCTCACCTGGTAGAAGTTGGGCCAGTAGGTGCTGATGGCGAGCTCCATCTGTCCCCAGGAGCGGGAAGCTGGACCCGACACGTTCCAAACAGGCATCCCCATGGGGCTGTTGTTCTCTTTGATGTAAACATTCAGGTGACCCGGGTGGCTGTTGTCTCTGCCGCCGATGTAGTAGTGGAAAGTGACGCAGTGGGTGTCGTTCTCTCTGAGCTGCGGCGTCAGAAGTAAGGCTTTCTGTCCAGCGAAGCGTCCTGACGTGTTCACCATCATGAAGGCTGAACCTGCAGAGAGGAGGGAAGTTAGAAATACAGCGAGTCAGTTTTACGCCTCTAATGGTCATTATCATGATTTGTCATACAAAAACCAACCAGCCTTTATGAGAGTGGTGCAAAAATAAAACAAAACATATTTTTGTGGCTCCTTTTAAAACCAAGAAACAAAGCTTTCAGCTATAAAAACGGCTCACGAAGTTAAAGCTATAAAAAATGAATACATTATTAAAGAAAAAGAAGACACAAGTCCAGTATTTCACCTACAAGAAGTATTAAACAAAGCTTAACCTTATCATTCATCCACCAATGATTCATGCTAACATGAAAACAAGATAAACTACATTCATAAATTCTCTTTGCTATACTTTTCAATAAATGATATCTTTTTCTCATGATCCACTTGCAGTTGTAGGTATGTCTAGGTAATGTATGAGACTGCAGCTCACTGGATGTCTACTTGAGTCTGGCTGCAACAACCCATATTAAGACGCCTTATTTGTATCAAAATAGTTTTTGAAGCTAGTTGCTTTATTTGTTCCCACTCTGCAGGGGCTAATTTATGCCTCAAGGATTCAAGGATTCAAGAATTCAAGGATTCAAGGAACTTTATTTGTCATGCTAGCTCACATTTACATATTAGTGGTATGAAATTAGTACTCAGGTCCCAGTGTTTTTTAAGCCTAACTAAATAATTACTACAAGGTAAGGCAGTATTGCAAAATATAAAAATACTTAAAATAGAAAAAGCAATCTAAGTTTAACGTTAAATAAAATACTGAGTAAAATAGAAACAGAAAATTAGAAAAGCCAAAGTTGGTTAAGTTTTTGAGCACTAGATTCTTGTGCAAACAGCAAGGGACTGTGATATTGCACTTTTAGGAATGAGGAGTGACAAAACTAAAAAAATATCAAAACAGAGAGTAGTCCATATGTTTATAAGTACATACGTGGGTGCAGCTGTCGACCAGGGGGCTTGAGGTTCACCTAAACTCCACTTATTTGTATCTTTTGAAACCGACCAAGTGTTTTGTCCAATTTCAATGCAGTGACAACCTCGGTTTGGCTTTACAATGGAATGGAATGCAATTAAAAACACTTTATTAATCCCAGAAGGGAAATTTCAAATTCCAACCCCTCTTCAGAAGCCGACAGGTGACGCCCACCTTTTCTGCAGTGACACTACATGGTAAAACAACAGTAGGCTGTGATTGGGAGTTAATTGTCGTCTAAAAGCTCGATCATGAAATAGCCCCAAGTTCAGAACTTGTTAGCATCATTTTACTGTCATTAAACTCAAAACTGTGTTGTTTAAGGCTTGATTCCATCCCTCTAGATGTTTTACATAATTCACAGCTATAAGAAATCCCTATTTAGTCTCTCAATCATGTTTTGGAAAATCTTTATTTCATCGTCTGTCTGAAATACTTTGCTTTAGCTTGACAACGACTGTCAGGAAAGACCCATTTGATCAACTTGAGACCAAAATACTCCTTTAACTATCACAAGTATCAAAAGGCAAAATAACAGCAAAGGAATACTGCAAGATACTGGTAATCAACAATACTAAAAGAAACTAAACATGGTAGCAAGGTTGGCACAGGAATAAATGACTGGACAAAACAATCTGGTACAGAACAAGGGGTGGACGCAGGCTTTAATACTGGAGGTAAAAAGATGTGGAAACAATGAGAGATGGGGGTGACAATCATCACAGTGGAACAGGAAGTGAAGTGACCTGAAACAAAGGGAGATACGTGACTATAAATCAAAACCAGTCATGACAAGAATGAACGCCAACACGAGACATGACATAGCTACTGTCTCTTTAAGGCTCCTCACTCCACAAGCCCCATTCCCTCTGATTGGCCACTTTTAGAGGCTCACAAATTCAGGTATTTTTACAATATATAAATGTGTATCTTATTGAACATTTGCACAACATCGGTAGTAACCTCCAGCTTTGTTAATTTATTCCAATGTTTAAATTATAGGAAAGCAGAATACCCCCTCTTTAACTTTTTTTAGTGGCAACAAAAGCTGACTCATCCTGCATCTTTGAAACAACACTCCAAGATTAAGAAGCTCTGCCGCTCTCTGATCAAAGAGTTTTCTTTTTAATGATGTGTTGACACGTTTCACCTCAGCTCGACATCAGTGAGGTGAGGCAAAATGACCAATCTATGTAATGTACGTTTGACGCGAGGTGCCAAAGACTGACACTAAACTCTACGAGGACTAAAATACTTTTTAGAAATGACGCAGGACCTGCAACAGCTTTGAAGTCGAGTTAATAGAAATCCAAAAGGTTACGCTGCTGTATTTAAAACCTGGCAGCTTAACTTGGAACAGTTTGTTTGAGACGCACGTTGTTATCAGCGTAATAGAAAGATCTGTGTGACAAGAAAAACAGATTATTAGCCTGAGGTGCAAAAGTAACTACATAGAAAGCTTAATCTTATAAGAGTATGCAGAGGGCAGGTAAATGACTGTGTAGAGACCTTTCCTATTAGCGCAGAGAATTCCAGCGTTAATGAGAAAACGCTCTTATCTCTGGACTGATAGAAACACTCCAATCATTACCATTCATCAAAATAGAACCAGGAAAAAAAGACTAATCCTACAAACGCTGGATATTTGAGAGGAGTGTTTTCCCCTTAGTGACAGCGAGGAGGGAAATTATGAGAAATCAATAAGTTAAAATCTATTTGCCAACCAAGCCCCATTTAGATTTTATCGCTTTGGTTCAATATTAAAGGTTAATCTAATTCGCTCCCCTCTTGCCAATAAAACACAAGTGAGAATTATTATGCTGGCAAACTCTCAAGGAGATGCAGAACACATTCTATTTGTCATCATCCTATTTAGCTTGGCTTGGTAATGAGATGGCACAAATTGTAACAGCATTTGAGGCACGGCCAAAAAAGCCTCTGTTTTATGTTGAAATACATCTTTTTCTGGAAGTGTGGTAATGACTGGAACACACATTTTTGCTTGGAGGTGAAACAAACAACCCAAAGAAGAAGAAGGAGAAGAAGAAGCTCTGCTCTCCTGTTTGTGTGGCCCTGGATGTGAATCATTGTCTGTAAATGTAGCATCCAGTGATTCACTCAGATACGGTGTTAAAAAAAGGATTAATAATGTCAGCTCGGCCCCTGAGTGTGTCAGCCCGCTCACAAAAACCCTATTTGCTCCATCAATGACTCGAGCTTGCCCACTTGTTTTGTTGTGCTGCACTTGTAAGGCTCACCAATTCCATCTGTCTCCAGCCTCAGATAACGAGTGGGGGCTCTGTCATGTTTACACAATGAGAGAGAGAGAGAGAGAGAGAAAGGGAGAGGGAGGCGAGGGAGCAGAGGAGCATGAGGAAGAGGAGGAGCAGTGAGTTGTGATGACACAGAGTCAGCCTCCTTAGCTTTGTTTGTCAGGTAGTAACAAGTTGTTGTCTTAAAGGGCCTCAACATGTTTTGGGGCACATTACAAGAGGGCATGATTTTTAAAGCTCCAGTGAGTAGTTTCTGGCTGAAATTAACACTGATGTTTCTTTATGAGCTGGGAAATCTAACAGGACCAAAAGAGAAAAGATTCAAAATTTCTACTGCTGTAAATGGATTTATTTGTGCAGCCTGCAAGGAGTCAGATGATGCTTCTTTTCTGTGATTTATATTGGATTGAATCCTGGGCTAATTGCTCAAGGGCTAATCTCATAGGGGGCATGCAGAATGATATTTCTGTTGTGGCGTGACCCTCCAGCTGGTTAAAAACAGGTTAAACTGCACTCCTGTGACCCAAAACACACACCAAAGAGCTCTCTCGGGAGCCAAAACACATGCTTAAGTGCCCTCCCTGGTGCCAAATTGCCCTCTTGGGAGCCAGAATACACTAAGGTGCCCCCTCAAGGGCCAAATTTGTGCCAAAGTGCCCTTTCAGGAGCCAAAACACATGAAAAGTTGCCCTTTAAGGAGTCAAACGTGTTTTAATGTGCCCCTTCAAGAGCCAAACACTTGCCAAAGTGCCCTCCTTGGTGCCAAACTTGTACCAAATTTACCTCTCGGGAGCTAAAATGCCTGCTTAGGCACCTTTAAGGAGCCAAAACGCATGAAAAAGTGCTCTCTTGGGAACCAAAATACTATATATAAATAATAAATGACTCTACCCAACCAATCCACATTAAAAAAAAAATGTGATAAGTGCGTCAATGACTTGCTTTAAAACATATATCTCAAGGTCAACTTTGAAGCTCTTTCCAGAGCTATGAAGCACTAAGAGTCTATGTCACTCAGTGAAACCTGCTCCTTGTATGGTCTCATTGTGAAATAATACAATGAAACTGTCTCCATAACAACAGAGATCCTTCCACATTAAGATGACATGATGTAAACTAAAGTTATTGCCATGTCAACAAAGGAGCTCCAGTATCACATGAATGCAGAAACAACAGGGTGAACTCCAACTGCTAAAGAAGACAGTGATTGTAAACTGTTGTTAATGATGGAGACTGTGACGCTGCCCAAAAAGTGAAGTGAAACATCTAGAGCTCTACCTACTGAACAGACATTCTCAAACTTTCCTCAAGCTTATTTTGGTCTTTATAATAATATATCGCTAATTCTATTGAATTCTAGTTTATTTGAAAGTGTTAGCTTAAAGCTTTGCAAGGTTAATCTGATGTTGATTGGTTTTTGGGAATTGGTTTCCTAAGACAAGACTCTTGCCAAGGCGTGCATTTGTTTTGGAGAGCGGATGTTTTTAACACTCTTTTTCTTTGTTTAAGAGAACTTTCCTCAGGATTCAAAGAGGCAAAGTTATGTAATTTGTGATTACAAAGCTGCAACATCTGGTCTGAAAATATGTGATCATGCGAAAGTGCTAAAAACTTGCTGTTCATTAAGGGCCTGCTTGAGGCTGGCTCTGGACCGAAAGAAGCGGAAGCTTCAAACACACCAAGCCAAAAGAAACTGTTTGTGCGGCAGAAATTCATGTTTATGGCATGGTCTAGCTCCCTTATTTCGCCGACAGCACACACCGTACCGGTTTAGCTTGGCAATTCAGAAGATATTAGGATAAGGAGCTTGCCCAATTAGAGGCACGGCTAAAACCACGTGACTGACGTGGGCGCCCTAAAGTTGTCAGTGTGGAGACCATTGACTGTATATAGAATGGACAGCGTGCTTCCGCCTGTCACTGTTCTACGATTTTGAAGCCAAAAAAAACAGTTTCTCTAGCCGCCATTGTGCAGCCAGAGTCTACGCAGTAGAGAATTTCCGGTGGAGCCAAGTAAAAAAGAGAAATAAAAATATTTATTTCTTCTTCTTCAGAAGGTTTAGTCTCCTTTTGGCTCTCTTTCCTGAAGTTTCTTATATCCCCGGTAAAAACTACTCATGAACGGCAACAGTCAACTGTCGTAAAACGAAACTTATATCGCAGTTTTTAACGTCCAATAACTAATGAGAAACTAACTTCTCAGAAAAAAAAACACCCAAACACCATGCAGCCAGATGACATCGTCATACTACCGTAGCGTAAAGATGAGAGAAACGTTTCTACGAGGTATCGTAATTTTTTAAAGTTTTCCCGGCTCACATCTGGAATACATGGGGAGGCGGGGCTTATGACCTATACTGCAGCCAGACACCAGGGGGCGGGGCATCTGCTGGAGGCTTCAGTTTGAGCCGAACGTCGTTACGTCCACTCATTATACAGTCTATGGTGGAGACTCATCACCCACCCCATTTCCAATATGACTGCGCCAGCCGTTTTGCTTCAAAACTCCATCTCAGAAACAGACGGGTGACATCACAGACACAACATCCATTTATTATACAGTCTATGGTGATCCCAAAGCACTATTATTTGGAACGTGACAAAAATCCCAAGTGTAATCAAAAGCTAGAGAAAGAATACGCGTTTAGAGCCAACAAAATTTTGGCACCACTCATCTTTCAAATCATGACTTGTGATTGGGAAAAAATAAAGAAGCAAGACTATTGTAAGACCCCCTACAAAGTGCCTTTAAATTGCGATTTAGTGCTTGAAATGTTGCACCCATGTACGTCCTACACCTGACCTTGCAGTGCAGCTACATTTTTTGTTTCTTTGTGTTTTCGAGTCTCTGTTAGTTTCTGTGTTTACTGTAATTAAAGATGCCTCTCTCAAAGCGTGATTATCTCTTTAGGATTGTGTCTGTCCTT
This sequence comes from Thalassoma bifasciatum, assembly GCA_008086565.1. Classification (NCBI taxonomy): domain Eukaryota; kingdom Metazoa; phylum Chordata; class Actinopteri; order Labriformes; family Labridae; genus Thalassoma; species Thalassoma bifasciatum. The sequence goes on from RPOG01001329.1 coordinate 95,188, forward strand.
GTGTGTTATGGATGTTCCTGCACAGCGTGAATCTTCCAGAGCTCTTTAATGTACTCCTCTCTCTCTCTCATTCAAATAGTGAGGCTAATTATTTGGTAAAAGTAGAGTAAGGTGCATGCAGAAGGGCAGGAGAGGAGTCAACTTTCAGCCTGTCTCAGGTGCAGCTATACGAGGGCTTTGGGGTCTCTTTAATGACATTCAGCCATCTGCTCAGGTGTCCAGAACATTTGTGTTTCTCCCTTTGAGGCATTAGTAAACCTTGGTGTGATACAAAGCAGCGCTAATGATCATCTGATGCACCATTTGGTTGTAGCTCCTGTTACAAGACATTCTCTATGATTCAAACAGGCGGTTTACTTTCATTTTGGAGCAGGTAGTTTCTTATTAGAAATGAAACATCAGATCCCTTAAGCTGCATTTTTTACAACTCTATTCATGCAAGATTCCCAAAACATTCGCTCCCCTTTATAATAAGTCACTTCTTGTTCAGTACGGTGTGATTGTTTTCTTGAATCACACATCCTTCGTCCAGGCTGTCACCAAATCTGAGGCCTACAAATCATCCTGATAAGGGTCAGTGAACCCGAACACAACAAGAGGAAAAAAGTCTTTGGTTTCCTCATTACTGACCACCGTAAAACACGAAATGACAGCGTTTCAGAGTGACAGCGAGCCGCTTCACCGCGCTGCCATCGTCGCTGTTTAAGAGACGTGAAGAAGATGACGGGGAAACATCGATTGTCATTCCGTTTCTGTGCTCCGAGAGCCTAATGACCACATACTCGGCAGGACCTGCTGCACCATGACAAGCTAATTAGCCAGCGAGACTAAGAGCAAATTATAATGACACTGTGTTAGTGCTACGCTAATGTGCAAGTGATGCACAAGGGTGTTTTCTCTCCCTCTCCTCCACTTCCTCTATCTCTTTTGCCTTAACAATGGCGTGTTGAAGACCAATTAAAAATACAGAGCTCTCAAGGCCTGTCTCTGCAACTCTGTAAAGGCCAGGGCTCGCCTATTGTCTGAGGTATTCAGAGGAACAGATTTATTATTATTCCAATGTAGGCCACCTTCGCCTTCCATTACAATGATGGCTGAACACGGAGAACATGGAGACTGGTAATGAAAAATGAATTAGCAGAAGATGAAGTGTTCCTGCTGCAGATGCCACATACATTCATGTTGCTGTTCTTCAGAAACCAAGGGCATACAGCTGAGATGGAAAAGTCACAGTGTCGTTATTATTGAATATTTTAAAGACGACTAACAAGAGAGAGAGTCTGGACAGGAAGTGACAGCCAGAGCGAGTTAATAATACAACAATTATCAGACTTTTCATTGTCAACTGCTTTAATAAGAGGATGTTCATGTTTAATTGTGGCCACAATAATCTCTTGGGCCAATCATAATTAACTTCTCCTGTCATGTGTTTGAGCTTCAGCTCCTCATGTCAAAGTGCGTCCGAAGGTCTAGGTTGGTGCTGTTGCAGCCTGAGTATTAATAAAGAAAGGATTGTATTTTATTTTCAGTCTTTTGATACATTTAATTCTCGTAAAACGGCTCAAAAGATGTTTTCAAAGTCAGCCCGTTTGGATTCAGACATTTCAGTGAATAGGTCTTTGAATTTGGATTTAAAAAGTCATGAGCCTCTGAGACCTTCGTCAAGCTCTTTTAAACAGTAAATTTTTAACAGTGAACTGACTACTAGAATTATGGGAAATGCAGGATCCAGATATGGGAAAAGAACGCTAAATAAAAAATGTCAAAAGTTGCGTCTGAAACCCCTTTTTTAAACTCTCAAATCAATTCTGGTGTCATTTTGTCACTTAATATCATAACACAAGACTCTTTTCAAGACCATTTTTTGTTATTATACGACATAGATGCTTATGCCTGAAATACACAAGATACGACTGTGGTCTGGCTCCACTCTAGTGCGTGTTGAAGGCAGGCCACGTGGTCAACACACAGCTTAACTTAGTAGACTGAGGAGTTCCCGTGCTTCCCACTCCATTTATTAGTCTCTGCTCATTCATATTGGGCTGTAAAACCACAAACCTGCTGACTCCTGGTATGTTTTTGCTCTTTATGTCTCTTTGTTGTTGTAGTCAAGCTTAATACTATCTAATTATGACATAGTTTCCTTTAGTTTGAAAGTGACACTTTTTCTCCAGGCACCATATCCTGTCCAGTGTGATTTTCCCTAAGGTGAATTGAAGCGTCACAGCTCAGAAGTGTCAGATTTGGTCGTCAGATTTCAGAGTTTATTTTTTACTCTTTTTTGCAAGTTGACCTCATATTCAATTTATCTTACTTACTCACATATCTCACTCTAACATGAAGTATTTCCAACACAGCCTCCACTGACAATAGGCTTCAAAACTCTGTATCAGAGACAAATTGGTGACATCATCAATTACATCCCTATATTATAAAGTCTGTTGGCAGGACTGGGATTTGACATTATGACTCACATAGAAATCACACTTCAACAAATCATACTCAACTACTGACGGACCGATGAGGTGACTTCATATACCAATACTGATTATTAGAAGTCAAGGAGGCTGATAAACCGATACTTGGAGCCAATGTTCATTTGCTTAAGCATATGTTCATTAAAGGGACTGTGAGGACTTTTTAAGTGATCTTGAAAAAGTCATCTTTGGATAAATGCTTGATCATAATCAACAACTCAAAATGAGATTATCACCGCCAAAATAGGTTATTTCTAAATGCTATTTCTCAGCTTCTTGAGAGCATTGAGCAGGACTGAATTGATTTATGGCACATTAAAGTCTCTATGTAAACACTAGCTTGCATGAGAGCCAAAATAACACAGTTTTAAAATGATCTGTCATTGATTGATTACTAACAAAAAAAGGCAGACGCTGATGTGTCTCAAAATTCCAATATCTGAGCTGCTAATCTGTCCCACAGCTAAAAAAAAATCCTGTAGAAGTAAATAGCATCAGTTTGGTATGCTACCTGTGTCTACCATTAGTAGAGCTAGCACCCTCCTTGTAACAGCCCATGGTTCTTGACTTCTTTTCAGCTTGTATTTACTCAAAAACACACTAAACTAAAAATTGTGATTAAAAAAAGCATCAAGCAAACACTTCTTGAGGGTCAGACTCCCTCAGCAAATCCAAACCCACATATGATCATGTGATCACATGATGCCCCTAATAGACTGTTTTATAGTAAGGGGAGCAGTACAGATGAAATGCACCTCCTCAGAGTGAAAGTGTCCATTTCTGTATTTCTGCTCAGCAGCAAAGAGTCAGTCTATCAACAAGTTCTCTTCACTAAAGGACACATTGGGAACAAACAAGCAATTAACCAGAACTAAATACAGTGATTTGATGTTTTTTCTAGCACATACATACTTAATCCAAAGAAGTAATAATTAATCTATGAAAAGAAAGGTGAACCTTCAGGGCTGAGAGAAGGTTAATCTAATTAAATGTTTCTCTCCTCTGAATATTTCCTCGTTTGAGAGCGACGAGACGTCTCCAAAAAGATCAATCACCTTCAAATAAATACATCAAACCTGTCTTTAACACTTTACTGTAATATTGACCATGAAGCAGGTGGAGAAATGTTTCAGATTTTTACATTGTCTCCTTGTTTCCTCTCTTAGAAAGCAGGATTTTTTCTTGTCTGATATAATTTATCTCCGTCAAACAGGGAGCTGTCTTATCCGAACCATCAAAGACTATAGGTTGAAAGTATTTAGATTAATTATGAGTTGAGTGATGGTCTGAGCAGAGAGTGTAATTTGCAGTAATGACTAGCGCTCATTATTTCTCCTCCATTCAGGTCCTGAACTCTGTGAAAATCATTATGTGGGGGGAAATCAGAATGAAGGGGCGCTCTTTAAACCCAAACCCTCCAGGTCTCATTTGCTAATAAAATTCACAGAGGTCACCGCCGCGGAAAAGCACGGCCGCCGCTTCGGAAATGTCAATGAAGACAGGGCTATTCTCACTGTCTGCCACCAATCAAAAATGCTCTCGCTGTGAGGGTGAGGCTGCTAATGTGAGCCGCCGTGGCCTCCACTCAATTTTTCCAGAACTTTCCCTGTGTCCTTTGAAACATGAAAGGGGTCTGATAAAGTAGCAGTGAATAAGTTTGGGCTCCGGAGCTGCCAGGTTTCTTTTGACGGTGTCAAACAGGTTCACCCAGAACCATCCATCATGCCGAACACGACTCGGCTCGGGTGGAACACCTGACCCTTATTATGCTCCATGACTGCATCCTTTGTTGCTGTGTGTCAATCAGCGCCAATCCTCAATGGCTTAATATGTCATCTTTATATGCACTACTGGTGCTCCGCTGCAATAAATGGCTCATATAATGGCTGATAAAAACCCATTACACAACGCAGAGTGCTCACGTGAGTCACCTCGCTGCATCATTAGCCTTAATTGTACATACCATGCACGCTAATAAGAACAGACACCATGCAAATATGTCCTCCATCATGACAGTACAGAGCGCTGTCATAATCCTGTTTGCCATAATGTTATCTGATACTCCGTTTGCTCACGCAGCCACACACTTCTTAACCCCACCAACACGCCCCGAATTGAAAATCGCAGTCCGTCATTCCCAGGAATTAATTTATGAATTGATCAGACGCCGTAATTTGCTGTTCTGTTTCGTCCCCTAATCATATAATGGGCTCTCTCCTTAACCTCGCAACCTTGCCAACACCGTGCAAGGTGTGATTTCCACACAAAGTTGTGAATGGCTCAGAAGTAATTAGCTTATTTTCGAAGGATGGCTCCCTCCCTCCTCGCTCTTCAACAGCAAATCCCATCTTTCACTGATGTGATTTAAATTCTGATTAAATTTCTGACGTCCTTCAGTCAGTGGGTGATCTCTCCCTCTCTCATTTTTTAAGTGGCTCTCCTTCTCGTTCATTTAAACATCTCGTAAACAACGCCGCTTGTCCGGGGATGGGGGGGTCTAAGGCAGAGAAAGGCTTTATCAATTCATTACCTTGTGACTGAAATCAAAAAGGTGAGGAGGATTTTTTTTTTTTTTTTTCAAAGGATCTGAGTTTCCTAAAAGCGCATCCCTCCGGGGTTAAGAGTCAGCTGCATTTGCATGAAGGTATTATGAAGAGGGAATAAAAGCAGATCACCGTTACCCCTCCGAGAACCTCATTCTGCCAATCCTTCACTATTGTTGAGGTGTCATCCTCTACCAAGGGCGCGCTTTCAAAACAAAGACAAAAAACATTCAATTTCTCTCCTGCAATATATTTAGCACGGACGTTAAGAATGTAACAATAAGTCATTTAGCTGGAGCTGCGTTTGCTATTGTGCTCAGCATAATACAAAAACCCTAATTAATCTCAGTTAAGGGACCTTCTTTCTCCTCCTCCTGCTGCTATTATTCCCCACAACGAGTCTCAAGGGAGAGTCAGGGAGCAGCAGCCTACTGCTGGCAGCACCCATGACACCATCAGAGGAGTGGCAGCCCTTAGCAGCAGCTGGGGCTCACTAAAAACTGCTTCCTTCTCCGTGGCATCTGGACTTCCCCGCTAGCATCACGCTGCAAACTTCCTCCAGTCTGCATCACCCGTTTGTGTGTGTTAGACGGCGGCAACATGTTGGCGAGCTTCGGGAAAACAAAGGGCAGAATCTGTTTTTAAGAGATGATATAAACATCTCAAGTGTGGTGGTTTTCCCTCCACATGATACGCCAATATCCAAGTCTGACAGAAGTGCATCCAGCTCTGTTCTCCAGGGCGGTGTGAGTGTTGTCTTGGCTGCTTTTAGTATCCTCGTCCAGGACAGATGAGGCTCCTCTGTAATAACAAGACTGACAGTGACAGCTCTGCCGGGGGTTCCTCCACTTGGCTGGGGTGAGGGAACACACAGGGGAGTGCCCACGCAGACATCCAGAGACTCAGAGCTGGGCTGAGCCTCTCCAGAGGAGCCAAAGCATGCAATCAGAGCCGAGCGGCGGAGTAAATAAGACTACTCTCCATCCAGACGTAGCAATTAGGTAGGGAGCGGAGAGTCGTAAACAACCCAGAGTTTTGAGCGCTGTGTGGCCAAAAGGCTTGTTTTTCCTATTTTTTCCCAGTTTTGGTACTCTTTTATTAACGTGATGAGCTGTAATCGAAGAGTTTGGTCGCTGGTTGCAATTTGAGCGTTAAGGGATGAGAATCTTCCGTGGACTGACTCCAAATTCTGCAAAGAGCCTCTTGTGATTGTATCCTCTGCATTTAGCACATTGACACTTTGCTTTAATCCCTGACTGAAACAAGAATTAAGGCTTAAAAGTATTAGAAAAAAAACATTTAAGTTTTTTGAAGTAGCTTTTTCAACCACAACAGTCTGTAAACTTTGGGAAGAAATGGGACCAATATCTGGAAGTTTCCTTCATGCACTAAATGATTTCATTTAATGACAATTGGCAAGTCAGTTTGACACCTGGACTCTCCTACTACAGAGCCATGCTGTTGTTGTTTATGCACTGCACAAACTGAAATCTAAGCAATTCATTATGTCTTATTTTTAGTCAAATTTGTCTTCCATCCATCTTCTTAACCGTCTATCCTGCTGTTCAGGGTCATGGGTGGCTGGAGCCTATCCAAGCTGTGATTGGGCGAGAGGCGGGGTACACCCTGGATTGGTCGCCGGTCAATCGCACGCACACACTCACACCTACGGGCAATTTAGAGTAATTAATTAACCTAATGTGGGCATGTTTTTGGTCTGTGGGAGGAAGCTGGAGTACCAGGAGAGAACCCACGCATGCACGGGGAGAACATGCAAACTCCTCACAGAAAGGCCAACCATGCCCGAACGGGGAATCGAACCGGCGACCTTCTTGCTATGAGGCTGGAGCGCTACCCCGTGCAGCCCCAAATTTGTCTTATTATTCTTGATTTGAGCCACATTCACAAGACTAGGTCATAAAAATGTCTTATTTCAAGTTTTTTCAAGACAAAAATGAGGAACGCGTTGCTTGTAACAAGTCATAATAATCTGCCGATGGGATAAGAAAAAAGTTTTTTGTATTAAGACAAGCAATTCAGACCCCATTTTTGTCTTGAAAAAACTAGTCTTTGCAGTGTGCAGAATGTAAAATATCTCAAACCTGTACAGTTTTTCTTTTAAAGTCATCTTCTGGGTGGCAGCATGTGTTGGTTTTGGATCATGTATGAATCTGCTTTCCTCTTTGCACGATAAAGGTTTAACCTTGATTGTGGATGCAACACAGACAGTAGTTTTGGGAGTGAATTTGATCCAATGTAGTGACCTCCACTACAGAGTCCTGTCTGTTTTTAATGAAGATCATTGTAAGAAATTTGGTTATATTGTACTTTTAAACAATTTCTGTCTACACCTATATAGAGGTTGAGTTTACCTAAACAATCCGTCTATAATTGGCCATCAAATATGTATTTTATGTGATATTTAAACCATTTTTAACGAGTAAAAGAATCAGTCTCATGAAATCATCAAATGGTGTCACCACAAAAGCATGACAGGTATTAAATAAATCACCTTTCTAAAAGTTAAGCAAGTGTACTGATGAAATAAGTGATTTAAGATTTAAGATAAGTATATTTAAAATATTTCACTTCTGAGCTTGATAACATTTTGGGTCAAACAATCGAGAAAATTAAGTTTCAACAAGGGATGAGTCACGGTTTTCAAATATTTGTTTATGGTTTCGCCATCCAGGCTTTAAAATCTGTCGCTAACATAGACCAAATGTTACAAGGCAGTGTCTGCGATGCTTTTAGTAGCACCATGGAAATTTGGGTTCTCAAGAGTGGAAGTCGAATCTTTTCTGTCTGGACGATCTCTGTTCATTTTGTAAATGTATCAAAACGCATCAAAAAGTTGATGTTCAATTGAATTTCAGGCAATTTTACTGTGGCATTAAGGCAGTTGAATTGAAGGATGGGTGGCATAAAGAAGTATCCTGTTATCCTAAGAAAATAGGTTTAGTTTTCTTGGAAAAATGGGAAAACGAGAAGATAAGTCATCACCTCAAGAAAACTAAGCAAATTTATTGTAAAAAAATCCCAGTCTTTAATAGTAAAAGACTCAAATGGGCAACTCTTTAATTAGACTTGAATCATGCATTCACATTGGCATGAAGAGCACCTCTATTTGAACACACACCGTCTAGTCTCCAAAGTGTTTGAGGTGGTGACGCCTCCTGTTCAGAACAATCTGTTCTGTGAGTATGATGAGGTCGTTTGGTGAAGATTCATAAGTACAGGTTGAGAGTGAGGCAGCAATCAGAGGTGAGATAGCTTTTCCACCAGTGTGCCTTTCACCTAAACGCATTTCTACCCATCAACCCCCTCTCCAATAGCCCTAAAACAATTTCAGCCGTCAAGCACACTACATTTCACATCCCCCTTTCAGTGCGGTCAAAGAGGAGAGATTACAATTTCGCACGGCAGGTTGAGTGCTCACGCTGAGAAATGGAGGAAGAGCCGCAACCTGTTAATTACGGCTGGTTTTCGAGATGCACAGGTAGGAAACAAGCCCTGTCTGAAGTGCGCTCAGAGTACGGAGCACAATCAGTGACAGCACTTAACCAGACATGGGATTTTAATCAGATATGTTAAATTTAGACCGTGTGGCGAGGTGTTAATTTGTAGGTCAGGGCTTCTCCAGACTTCACCGCGACCTTTGCCCAGCCTCTGTGTGTCCCGACATTAATCAATTGTGATAGAAAGTAGTAGACACTTCCCCCCGCCATGGAAAGCAATTTCTCCGAGGCGCTTTAACACACATCGTCCTGATCTGCACACAAACAGGTCTGGGCACTGGCTGCTTAAAATTAGTGAGGGGCCTGCTAATTAATTCTCCTTCTGTCACTGGGGGGGCCCGGTGCAATCTATCTGTGATGCAGCCTTTGTGAGATTAGGCGTCAGATAGGAGAGGGAAACAATATCCATTAGTTTGCAACGCTACCTTTGTTATAACACGGGGAAAAAAAAGCGTCATTCCATTAGTCTAATTCCTTTGGTGCCTTCTGCTGAGTGCCGGTGATATCTTCGCATTTCAAATCAAATGAAAAGCGATCAATGGAACATTAAAGAGACAAATCGTGTGCGACAGACGCAAAATGCAGGGAGAGCATTTTAATGAATTTCAATATGTGGCGGCTGGGATGTGGCTTTAATCAAACGGGATCAGAATATTTGGAGATCAAATGTTACTTTTGTCTCCACATTAAAGATGTTTTGTAATCGGGAGAATAAAACAATCGTATATACACTTTGTCTCTTTAACTTACGAGACAAAGCCTAGAACATCAGTATTTAAGCTTCAATCAATATTTATTACTCCCTTAGACTAACTTGTTTACATGGAGCCTCCTAGTGTATTTTAATTAAAGTCACTCCTACAACCTAATCAGAAAAATGTCTCGTGTAAACACTTAAATCATCCCACTAACTGAGCCGGCCGTTTGAGATTACTCGCACTTTGTGAGGGGAGGAAAAAAAACCCAACAGATTAAAATTTGTCATGTAATTGCTCTGTCAAATTAGCTGCATGTCCAGAATATTTATAATCATAGCCTGTGTACAGTCTGCATACTTCAGCCAAACAATATTAGCTGCTTACATGCATGGCTTATTCCCTCCCCTATAATAAAAAGGTTTAATTTATAGTCACAGTGGTGTTGGTGGTGGTAACACGGCACTGCCAGACAAAAATTTGAAAATGCAAATGAGTCTGGAACTTGGATTTGCAAGGAGGGTTAAAACGAATCACAGCAACCAAACTTTAAATCCATAGAGGTCAATATAGGGCTTAACAATTTATCGTTTTCTGATCAAAATCTGGTTTCAGACATCATGACCATGTGATAATCAAAGCTGAACTTTTTCTTTTTGCTCCTGATTTGTTTTACACAAACATCCTTTGAGTGTAAGACTGTTTGAAAAGATCCTTTTTTCCTTGGGATTATTGAATTTTATTTATTTATTTTTTTCATCATCGATCTTTGTATTTAGTCTTCTTTAAATTGTTTTGTATTCTATCTTTTTTCACTTAACACAATTATTTTTAAAAGTTAAGAGTCAAAGATAGCTCGTTTTGTTTTTCAGTCATTATAACTATAAAAAATATTATTAAAAAAGTCCAGTTTTGAAATAGAAATAATAGCATTTTAAGGTCAGAAATTTGACTATTTATATCAAAATTTTGCCTTCTATCTAATAATTCTGTCTTTATTTCTCATAATTTCGACTTTTTATATCAAAACTTCAACTTTTCTATCTCAAAAATTGCCTTTATTTCAAAATGTTGATGTTTTTATCTCAAAATTTTGACCTTGAACGTGAAAATCAAGTCTTTTTTTCACACAATGCTACATTGATTTCTTCGTCTCAGAATTTTGTCTTTACTTCTCAAAATTTCCACTTTTCATCTTAAAATATTGACCTTTATCTAAAAGTTAGAAACAATTCTTACCTTCAGTTTTCATCCTTACATTAGAGGAAAAGCTTCTGACGTTTCAATGGTTTGATGTAATTTTCTGTCAAGTTTGTAAATGTTACTGCACATTGTAAAAACTTCACTGAAGCTTGATTTGAAGAAAATCATGAATTGAATTGAAATCGCAATATCGGCCAGAAAAATCGCAATTAGGTCTTTTTCTAAAATCGTTCAGCCCTTGTCTGCTAGGCTAGGTAGCTAACTTAAGCGTCCTTTTTTTTTTTTTTTTTTAGCTCAAGCAGCCCACAACATGTTTAGCATATGATTTAGTAGCATTGCACAATCACCTTTCAGCTCACCTGGAAAAAAAAAAGGGATGTCTGAATGTCTTGTCCACAAATCTCCCTTTAAAGGGACTGTGAGGACTTTCTGAGTGATCTTGAAAAAGTTTCACTTCTAGACCTGTCTACACATAATCCACAACTCAAAATGAGATTTTTTCAGCATCAAAAAAGGTTATTTTTAAATGCAATTTCAAGATTTACAAACATTACCAGGTACAGCTATGTCTCAGAGCACTGGGCTGTGAGTTGCGCCAAATATAGTTGGTTAATAAACTACTCTACGAACTTTAAAAATCAAGAAAGGACAAGTAGTGTTAAAAAGATCTGATCTCCATCCATTTTTCACTACAAATACTGTTAGTTATCACAAATTTCTGAGCAAGTTCTTCAGCCTCACAAGGAGTCGCTGTAATCCACTTCAAACTCGTTCACGTCATGGTCCCTTTAAGTAAAATCATCTAGTTGCGTGGACAGATACTTTCACTAGTTTCAATACATTTTCTCAACAAAATTAGCGTTTTTTTCTTTTTTTTTTTACCAATAATTATTCTCAACACTGTAAGGTGCCATGCTCCCTTCATCACACACGGCTAAAACATAGTTTCTAATAAAAACAACCTGACTCTTCCTAATCCGGCAGAATACCAGATGACACCTTTGGGCTTGGGTTAATCAAAATCTGTGAGAGCGGGACGGGGATCCCACCAGAGCGTGTGAGCAGAGCGGGCGAATATTGAAAAGAGCACAGAGCAGGATTTTTCTTCAAGGATGAGAGGGCAGAACGGGGCGCCATCCCTCTCCAGTTTTACCCCGTTACCGCTCACATCATGAGTCTGAAGTATGACCAAACCTGTCCCAGAATTAGAAGAAGAACAACATTTTTTGGAGCAGAGCAGGACGCAATCTTGATTGAGAAGCGTGGTTGGTCTTCGTGACAGAGGCAGACATCGCCTCATTGCTCCACTTGCTCACATGTTCTGGATCCTACACATCTGGTAGTTCCAGAAAAATCTTGAGCTTTCAGTTTGTCTTCTCCTCAGGTTAGTAGGATGGGATCAAAATTTGTCACTGAAGTTTTTATTATTATCATTCTTTAAATCTAAACCCCTTATCGTGCTAATCTTATTTCATTTTTATTTTCTACCACATGGCAATAAGATCCTAACCTGACACGCCAGACAGACAGTTTCATAAATCCGACACGGATTTATTTCACTCGTCCATCTGGGTAAGGGGCGCAAGAGGGTGCTTTCAGAGGCGGGGCTTAAAAAAATGTAGCAGCTGGTGATTGGACAACAGTCCTGCTCGATATGCTCATCTCAAGACCAATCCACATCAAGCCACAATGATGTAGCAGATTTGTAACCTGACACCAGATAGAACGTTCATATATCCAGAGATATTTCACGAGAAAGAACGGCAGATATTCCCGCGGAGCCCGCTTCACACCTCGACACTCTTTTCAAACATTCAGACGCTTCCCGCGGACGTCACATCTGCAGCTCCCGCCTCTCTTCTCTGATTGAGTCGACAATATCTCTGCCGGATGAAATCGGTTGTGATTGGATCTTAGCAAGATGGATCTACAGGATTTCAGAAATGAACCAGGCAGCTCCATCTGCTCTACAAGGTTAATGAGATCTGACAGTTTCAGGAAATCTTCTTTACTTGTGATGCTGACGATACTGCACTGTACGTTTCTTTAAAGCCAGATAACACTGAAAAACTGTCTAATCTGCAAAATGAAAACTTCTTCTGGATAAACTCTGATAAAACAAAGGCTCTTGGAGCGCAGATGGCCTAGTGGTTAAGGTCACACTCTATGAGGTTTGCCCTCGCGTGGGCAGCCTGAGTTCGAGTCCAGCTTATGGTCACTTTTCCGGGCGTCACTCCCCACTAGGGCTCAACGATATGGACAAAATTTCACATCTCCATATGATACAATATGACTCTGGGATTAGAGAAAACTAAGCATTTTTCAGAAAAATAAAAGCATGATAATATAACAGGATGTTTAAAGTGCGTTTAATTGATCAGAGCTCACTGTCAGTCATCAACATTAACAGAAAGTTACTAATAATCATGCAACAGTCTGAGCTTTGCATGCAGGTTGAGTTGGGAAAAGTGTACCATAACGACACTGCATTTCTCCCACTCCAAGCAGACAAATGTCATTATTATTCCATACGGGGGAAGGAATCCTGATCCTCTAGTGTTGGTGTCCTTACCTGAAGGCATCCACGGGTCTGAAGAAGTCTTCTCTCTGGCGGTGGCCTGCTCCCAGTCAAGGTCATCGTCCCTGCCTTGGCTGTACCCACAAGCTGCCAGCGGCTTCTCAAAGTTACAATCGCCTGTGACAAAAGGAAGAAATTTATATGGTTATACAGTTTTCCCATTAACTCGCTGCTCAAATGAATGAATATATAAATTAAATTTCCTTTCCCTTCCCCTTTTTTTTCCCCCAGCGGTATTCATAATGCAATGCGCCAGACAATGAGATGCATTTAAGTGAGACAGAGTGAAGGATTACTAGAGTAGGCGAGGCACAACATACATTACCATCATTAGCAACACGGCAGTCCAATTTCACAATGACAAGTATGAAGTGTCCAAACTCCATCATCGTTAGGCATTATGTTCCAAAACTGCACCACCATCAGGGATAAATTGATTTATTTTCCTTGCTCGCCACAGAACTTTGCTGTTCATGCGCCCCTACTCTGCAGAGCCACTCTAATCCTTTTTACAAGCTGCTTGTAAAATGACAGCAAGCAACCATTAGGGCCAGGCTTCAACAGGGCTTGGCGTGTGATCGATTAATACAAATACCCCTTTATTTCCCCGCACCTCAAAGGCCACACAGAGAAATGTGAGAGTTGAGCTATTTTCCACCTAAAGTGCTTTTCAATCCAGTCATAAATCTACAAAAAAAACCTATGTCAGAGCAGTATGTGATGTGAAAGGAGTTCACATTAAAAGTGTAACATAATTGTGGCTTTTACACCACGGGTGGTTGTTTTTTTTTCATATGGTTTACAAAAGAATTAGCCAGAATGACAAAGTGCTGCTTAATAAAGGATAATTACGCACATATTATGTTAGTAAAGGATACATAATTCTACTTCAATCAGAAAATGGTTTGAGATACAGATGACGTTCAGGTTTTATTCCTTCTTGCGGGTGTCCTTTGAGCCAGAATCAACGCCTCGCCAAAACCAATATCTCATCTCTTACAAGCTCCCTCTGACATTCTGCTGCATAAAGGCTACGAGCCGGGGGTTTTTGTTTTCCCATTTATCTCTCCGCTGACATTTACAGTACACGTGCAAATGAGTGGCCAAACGAGGAGAACACAGGATAATTAATATCCAGCTGCATAGGGCAGCTGCTAATGATATATTTGCTGCTTTGTCTGTTTTTTGAGGGGGTGGACACAGAAGAGGTGGCTGCCAGAGTATCACAGGGAAAACTGGTGAAAAATTGTCGAGAGCCGGTGCAGAAAATCATCGCCTCTTTTGGCTAATAATACCGCCAAAGCAACCTGTCAGGATGAGAAGCTAATGTAGCTGCACCTGTGAGTTAGCAAGATAGCTAGGCTTGCTGTTAAGCGTTAAATGGAAAACTGAGAGGTAATAATTAACAAAACCGAAACAGTTGCTGTGTTATAAGCTAGACCCCTTTGCAGCAAACATCATCATTAAGACGTGTTTTGACAACCAGCGCTGTTAACAGCTTAAAATATCTGGTTGTCAGAAACAATACTCAGTTGTGAACTCAACTTCTACTGCGTTTTAACAGCCAATATACACCAGATGCATCTCCAGTTCGGCTTTGCCTGATCAGGTTTCTATTCAAGTCGATGTGTCAACTCACACTAGTTATGGTCCGTTGCATTCCTGATGCTTCCCTGCTCCGGCAGGTAAGATCAGATACACAAGCTTCCTAATTTTGCCAACAAGTAGAAAACCACATTGACTCAAAGATTGACTTTTGAAATTAAACACACCATGTCAAAACCAAATTGTGTTTAGCTCGACTACAACAGCAAAAGATTATTAGCAGAGCCAGACCAAGAGATAACAGGTTTGAGGTTTTACAATCAAACATGAATGATGGAGACTCCTCAGTTAATGACTCCAGCTGTCTGGGGGTCCTGATTGTAATGGACTGAATATACAGCCAGACTAGACTTTAGACTCCTACGGCAACTCTTTTCCAAAAAGACAACAAAACTAGTTACTTTTTCTGGAGTTTGGAAACACTGATGTGAAAGCACATATTGATTTTACTCTTCTCAACAACCAACAGGTGCTACCTGAACAAGTCCTTGGACTCCAGAATGTGTCCATTTTGGGTCACTTTTACCAGAACCAAGCCCAGACAAAGGAGGAATGTTGATATTTTTCACTAACTCATTGGCTGCGAAGCCATTTTGAAACATTTTGATTGATCTTTCAAGATCAAGAGAGTATTATATTCTATGGCTATGAGCACATCAAAACTAGAAAGGAAAGAAAATGTTGCAACCCCTTTCCATTCTTTTGTAATCTGCAGTAGAACACAGGTTAGTTTTAACAAAATCACCTCTTTACGACCAAAAACGGTGAAAACAAACTTCGATTACTTTGCAGCGCTCCCCAAAGCTCTGTCCTTTGACCCCTCCGTGAGCTCCGTCATCTTTTCTCCAAATCACGACACATATTCAACAAGTGTGAGCTGCCTGAACTTTTTCAACTTGCAACATATACCATTGTCTGTCATCTCTTCTCATAATCTTTGCTGATCTCTCATCCAGTTGCCACCCACAGCGATCAGTTTGTCAGAACATAAATGTACAAGCCTGATATTGATGGACAAGCTCCACCAGACCTTCCCCCTAAAAGATATTCAATGCCTATTTGACATTACTGGCAGTAAATGGTTATAATCAAATTAATTTTTGTCATTCCAAACATATTCATGTTGTTCCAACATACTTTTGGTCCCTCTCAATTGTCCACCTGTGAAAATAAAACAATGAAGTAATCTAGCAACGTCTAAGACAGCCATCAGTTACTGTCCTTAGTGAAGAGTTGGCGATACATCTGAATGAACCAGGTGTTTTCTCAGCATAACGCCACACTCTAATCAGCTCTGTGTCAAGAAATATATCAAATCCAAAGCTGTGATGGAGCACAGACACTCACCGGGGGTGCATCTTGTGTATTTTGTTAAATGGGAGAAGCGGGTGTTTTGAAGGTAAAAGTGACCACGCCGACTGTTGAACTATTGGCCAAAAATGTAAGCGATCGTCACAATAACAACAGCCATTAAGACATGAAAATCGAACGCAATCTGGATCATTTAGATATATTTATATTGTGAAAATAAACCAATTTATTTATTTGGGATCTTTCTTCTCATTGCTTCACTTTAGCAGCTTTACGTGTCTCCAAAGGGACTTATGGTCAAATTTTGTTATGTAGGGATTGAAAAACCTTCATGAAGTGTTGGCTATAATTGGAAACCACCATGTTTTAAAGTGATGGTAATACTTTCAGCCTCCAGCCTCATTTGAGAACTTTTTTAATCATACCTGAAGATTTCAAACTGCTCAGTTTAAACTATGTCTTGATTTTCAGGACAACGAGTGCAGAATCTTTACTTTATGTATGTAAATGTAAAAAACATCCTGCCAATATGAAAATGTTCCCATCTCTAACACAGACACTGCTTAATTCCATGTCCTCCATATAGTTGACTTTTACCGCCAAGCCATTATGCTAAGTTCATTAGCATTCCCTAACAGCTGTTAACTGCCAGCGTATAATTGGCCACGAGTTAGTTCATTATTCTGTGGAGGCAGTGAAGCAATGGATCCACCTACAGCAGCACAGCACACACAGCCTGAGCGACCTGTGGTGTCTATTGTGGAATAAATGTGAACCAGGAGTAACAAGAGGCCAGAAACTTATATTCTAGACAAGCTGAGAGTCTGCATGAGCAGCAATAAGTCATGAATCCACATTTACATGCCCTGAAGAGAGACTCTCAGCCCCCAAAGGTTCAGTCGGAGCTGTTCTGCGGCCAACAGGCAGAAACCGTGGTTGTCTTCCACCTCCGAGGAGTGACCGTGTGAAACCAGGAGTACGAGGGCGTTGCTGAAAAAGAGCTGCGCGCTAAGTCAACTTTATCTCCGCATAAATAAAACTGTTGCTGGTGCCAAGATGTAACTTGGAGAACATTAACAAGAGTCTCTGGCTGCAGCGTCACAGGGACTGGCTCTGTTCCATCAATATTTTGACTCGATAGTTCCAGGATCCTTCGCCCCATGCCGCCCACCTTCCTCTCACAGCGTGGCGGTGCTCAAACAAACCCAAAGAGGTGACTTTTATTGGTGTTTGATATTCAAATCGATGGCATCGGCGAGAAGTGGAATGTATTCTGAGTCAGTGGGTGATGGGAGTGGAGGGACGGTTTCGAACATTAGAGGTAAAAAAAAAGAAGAAGAAGAAGAATTTGCAAGAAGCAGAGACTATTTCCTGTTTAATTTTGAGAGTTTCTTAAAATGTCATCTCTGTGTTTTTAATAATGAATCCAGACAACGAGAGGGACGAGGTTTCATCTGAGAAGTATTCAGTCTTTATTGCATTTGTTCTATCTTTGCATTCATTATATTGTTCTCAAACAGTGGCTCTATAACAGAATATATGGATCATTTCTTGCTGTTGTAGCTGTGGCCTAACTTTTTATTTCAGTGCTGATTTTTAATAAAGGTTTGCATGCAAAGTTTGCAAGACTTCATCATTTTACTGGCATAGATTCATTTTAATTCTGGGATGTTGGCTTCATGAGAGTTGAACACAAATAATGAAGGAGGGGCATTAAAAGCGGGGAAAAAAGTTGAGTTGTAAGTGGAAAAAGAAGTACATTTACGAAAAAAGAAAAAAAAACTCAGGGAAATAAATCAAAACATGGCAATGGTAAAGTCAATTTCCAACCTAAATAAGGTTGTAACATTATGAGAATTACGTTGATAGACAAAAAGTCAGAAATAAACAAAAAAAGTTAGAGATTTTTTTAAATTTAGAGAAAAGAATCCTCAACTTTTGAGTCTTTCAAAAATAAAGTTGTAACTGCAAAATGTAATTTTGATGAAAATATGTGCTCATATTAAAATAAATATGTACTGAAGTGCCCAACTAGGCCCAAAATGCATGAAAAAGTGCCCTTTTGAGGACCCAAAACATGTGCTTAACTGCCCTCTCAGGAGTCAAACACTTGCTTAAGTGCCATCCTTGATGCCAAAAGTGTCGTCTTGGGAGCCAAAACACTCATTAAAGTGCCCTCCAGGTTGGCAACCACACTAATCTGCTTCTGTAGCCGGTTAAAACATGAAAAACTGCCAAAATGTGCTAAATTGCCCTAGTAACACCAGGGGGGGGTTCTTTTGCCCCTGTCCTACAAAATTCCTTTGCACGCCACTGCTTCACTCTGAGATGAGAAACATGTCTTTTCCTGAGTCATAATAAACAGCAGAGTACAAACAGTGGTTAGTGTGCACAGGCTTCCCTTCATTTTCTGACAGCGTGTTGCTGATGTGCTAAAAAGTTCAGGAGACTTTCAGTTATTTATGAATCCTGTCCTGAAGTATAACTCCAAAAGATGCACCACCTTTCTTGTTTTGGTACGTTCAACTAGCTGCTCCTCTGCTTCACTGTTTTAATTTCCTCATTTTTTCCTCTGACTATGTGGTCCTAAACCTCTTGTGTGGAAATTCAAGAATTGTGTTTTAACCCGTAATGCAACAACCCTAATAGTTTGGGATAGACAGATATTAAAGAGGGGGTATTCTGCTTTCCTGTACTCCAAACATGGATAAAAAATAACAATGCTGGATGTTCAAACAAAGTGTGTGCTGATTTTCATACCTTTACATAATCATACGTTGAAGAAATCCCTAAATCTGTCTGTAAAATAATTAAAACATGTGAACTTCAAGATACTTGCTAAGATGATGACATCATCACATAAGGATCCCGTAGATGGTTCATGACACATCAAAGGAGTGGGCCTCAAACACTACGGTCTATCCCAACAGGCTTCCAGTTGGCTGTCCAATCAGAGGGAGGGGGGTTTGTGGAGCAGGGAGCCTTAAAGAGACAGTGGCTAAATAGAAGTGTTTCAGACAGAGGTTTTCAAGACACTAGTCAGAGAAAACTTGATTTATTTTTTTGAGCTTCAAATCATGTGAGGCTACGGGGGGGGGGGGGCAGCTCACCTTTTAGCACAGCAATGAGAAATGTAGTGATTATAAACTAAAGCTCCTTTCCAGTCTCTTGGAAACTTCTCATCGATTCTGTATGGATCTGAGAACACTGAGTGGAATGAACTCATTCTGCTTCTTCATTGACGAAACTGAGGAACCAGCAACATGGATTGCCAGATTGGACTATTTTGGCCATTAAGACAGGGGGTTAACAGGGCCTGAACGAGCCATAAATCAATTTGCAATGCTTTGTTTGGTTCCATATGGATCCCAGTATCAGGCATCAGAAGAGGGAAATTCTCCAATAACACCTCGAAGATATCGATCTGGAGGCAAACATCAGTGCTTCTTGTTGTGAAGAAATTAGAAGGCGGTGTTTGCTTTTCTTGAATGTGCGAATTTGCTGCTCGGGGTGCCGAAACTCAAAACGAAAACATTTCAATCACATGTTGCATGCCATCAATAAAAGCTGCTGCCTTTGAGTGGCGAGATTGTACACATGAATGCAGATGAACGCATCAATCAATAGCATCATAATAGTCCCTCTCTCAGTAGGAGGGTTATATCGCTGCCAGTGTGTGGCACAACCCCCATATAATCAGCCTCGACAGCTGCTGAAATAGATATCCCAACGAGGGGCTGCCAACTCTCTGAAGGAGATTTAACTTTCAATAAAAGCTTCTATGAGGTGTGGGTAGTCTGGCTCTACAGATGAATGTGCTCCACCCTGTCAACATTCCCCTTTCAAGAGACGCAGGCAGCTTGAAGCTAAAAAGGTGGCCCTAGATATGTCATGAAACAATTTATTCCTGAGTGAGAACACACAATAGTCTTTATATTCTCACGCAGAGTGCATTTCAAAGAAATCTATCCATCTTTTCCTGGACTGAGCCAGAGGCCAGAATCAATATCTCAACCCCTCAATGCTGGAGCCAATTTCTCCTAAAGATTTTCAAGTCAGACTTAAAAGGCCTTTTGTTATTGCACCTGTAACAAAAGTAAACTTTAGCCCTTAAAAGCTGTGTTTGTGTGTATGTGTGTGTGTGTGTGTGCGTGTGTGAAAGTTTGTGGGCTCTCTGCACACACAGTCTCACCTCTGAAAAAGTGAAGATAATTCACATTTCAAGGCAACCATGCACAAGATTTTTTTTTTTCTTATTTGCAGACAAAACCTCAAGAGTTACTTGAATAGAGCTTACGCCACAATTAAGCATTTCTTGGTTTAATGAAAAAACATCGCAATTTTAAGTTTTTGGTTTTAAAAGTCTGCTGCTCAATAGTGAGAACTGTGAGGGCGAGAGAGGAATATTGAAAAAGCAGATCTACAGTTAGGTGATAAATGAAAAATAAGGTGATTTGAAGAATGTTCAAACATCCTTTAGTGAGGCAGTTATTGATGGTGCTCTGTTCCACTTCTGGAGCTTCGCTAAGTTTTTAAGTGGATTTGTGCTTTCTTTATTTGTGTCTCTTTGGAAAAAAAAGAAACAAAAAAAAAAGCCAGCCATCGAGCATCAAGTTCAGGGATAAGCTTCAGGTGATGAGTGTTTGTGGTCACAATCCTTTGAAGGTACAATATGTTCTGACTTCTTCACAAAGAAAAGTTTGCTGATTTGAGAAATACAACAATTCAATATTTATCACTTTGTTACCTGCTAAGACCAAAACCACATGATGGTTGCCAGAGTCCACTCAAGAAGACACTCGTCTCCATTCATAGTTATCCTTCAAACATATTTATATATAATCTCTTGACATATTCTGAGCTGATGTTAGCTACAGTTTAAGATCTGGATTCCATAACTTTCCAGACTATTGGCTTCATTTTTGAGTAAAAAAGATAGAAAACTCAGAGGTTCATGGTTGGCACTGGGTAAGATAATCTATTCTGCTCTAACTAGCTTAGTTTAGCAGATAAATGACAGTTTCCTTATCCGATGAAGGACTTGCTGCTTGAAGTTTTACTCAAGAAGCTGTAAAACTGAACACACAAATAAATGTACAGTATTCTCTCTCTAGAGGTTCATATTCAATACAGTCAAAATGCTAAACATCTCCAAATGTGCTAAAAACTATACAGAAAACGCAACGCTAGCTTGATGCTAAAGAATATGGGAAATTGCACTGATATGCTAGCAGTAAGTATACACTGATATACCTTAGGAATTTAAACAGAATTTCAACTTTCATTACAAAAACATACCACAATAATCTTTGTTAACAATACTTACAAAGGTGTGAAAATAGCAACAGGTAAATGTTTCCAAACAGGAAGCGCAGTGTGATCGACTCCTTTTTGAACGTTTTTAGCATCAACTTTGACATAAAATGCTCAAATTCAGTTTCTATGAATTTCTGTGCATAACAAAGGTGGCAAAACCAACTGACAATTTTTAGTCTAAAATTATAAATCTGCCGCTGAAGTGCCAAAAACCGCAGTTCTTCAAGTGTCCACTAGAGGCTGGCTGCAGAAACATTAGAGACAACATACAGCACAATCCAAAAAAAGGTGTTTTTTGCTGCAAATTAAATGTGTTTACATCCTGGTTCAAAAAGCTGGCTTTCATCTGACAACCTAGTTGTTTTGTTTTTTTTTAAATTTACGAGTTTTTTCCATATAAGGGCGTAACTGAGAGGTTGATCATGCTGTAGCTGTCTGTAAAGAGGCTTCTAAGAAACACTGAGCTGAAATGTAACAACAACTTATAATCCAATAATAACTTTGAAAAAATGTAATAAAACCCAAATATTATAACATGTAACAACCTGTTGCATTTTGGGTCAGTTGTTACATTTTTGGTTTAATTACATTTTTTTATATTTAAATCACATTTTAGGTCGTTCCTACATCTCAGGTTACTGTTACATGTTGGGCTCTGACACGGCGAAAGGTCCACCTCATCCAAACTTGAGCAAAGCTAGGATGAGTCAGCATTTTAGTCTTCAAAACTCTGCATCAGAAACTGATGGGTGATGTCACGGAGACTACACTATTAAATCACAGTTCATGGGCAAGACTGAAAACTGACACTTTGACTAGCACAGAAACCACACTGCTAACTAAACTCATTCAACACAGCTGAAAACGGAGTCTCTGAAAAGCGAATGACAATTAAGCGTGGCTAAGATTAGTAGAGCTAGCACCACTTGGTCATTCTGGATAACATCTGCTCTGAATGAGAATCTGCTTTATCGCCATTTTCTGAATCAAAATATAACAAGTCATCTTTGCATTGATGCATCATGCCAGTAATAGTTAACTGTAGCTATAGCCCCCACTAGTGGTGGGAGGCTGCACTACAGCTGAGACACAACATAAAAGCAGGATTTAGGGCCTAAAGCTATAAAATGTAAATGATTTCACCTGACAATGAGCGTGGGTTGAAGAGTTTGACTGCTGTACACCCTGAGGTAGCATCTGTACGATAATTACAGACTAAAATATAATGACAGGGTATTTTCTACCCAGTAATCTTTAGACTTATGTAAGCCATGTAGCAAAGCAGCCAAATGAACAACACACCATTAGTGAAGGTGTGTACCTCCAGCTTGAGTGGCATTAGACAGAATATCCCCCCGGTGAGGAAACCGAGCCCTCTTCCAGCATCACCACCGCCTCGGTCCCAGTGGCAGATATCATTGCTGCAAGACCTCCTTAGCCCCTCTGCCAATTCTGCAATTACCAGCCGTCCAACCTGCTCTGTCTGGCAAGGAAATCGCAGGTCTGCTCTTTGCCCCAATCTGCCTCAGTGTCTGCACTTGTTTTAACAAACATCTTGTCTGCCAGCGTCCCCGCAGACTGAAACCACAAGGCAATCTTGGGTAATTTAAAACCAATGTCGACTATCTCCCTCCACCACCGCCAGTTTAGAGCTCCAGAATCCTGCAGCTAAGCCCCTTAGGGACTGATAGGCCTTTTCACTCTGGCCCTATTTCACTTATCTATTGGCAGCTCCTGCCGAGTCCTATCTCTGCGCTGAATTGCATGTACATATACGATCTGTTTAGGGACTTTGAACTGTGGGATGGGATTTAGACAATCAATCTCAATATCATTATCAATCACATCTTGCTGTTCGCCACATTGATTCGAGGAGAAATAAAGAAGTTGGAGTGGAGATTTCCACTGATAATCTGCCCGGCTGAGCCATGCTCTTGTCAGTAATGTTTTGCAAGACGAAACTGTCAAATCACATCGAGTGTGACGGATCAGAATCGGGGCAAAAACAGGAATTTGCATTTGTTACAAGTTTGATGTTGAAATGGTTTATGACGTATGAAGCACTCCGAATTTTTTTGATCTAGAAATATGACACAGAAGCTCACAATTAAAAAAAAAACCCTTCGGCGGTGTGTGTGTGTAACTCAAACCCTCTCATTATAAAAAACCCTTCTTCACTCAAGGGTATGTTTTTGGTCTTGTCAACCAAATATCAACTTGATGAACGTGCTTTACATCAGGGTACAACACAGCTCCTGATCAAACCCGCCCTCGTGCCTGGTTAGATATACATCGAAGATGACAGGCAGCCTTCTCCTTAGATATGCTGCATTTTGACAGATGATTTCCAGGCTATGTGTGCCAGAACAGGGCCTGACGTTCTCTTCCACTGCGCCTGTCAGAAACTTCCAGTAAATGACTTCCGATCCATCTCCATTCTGAATAACCTGCCAGGCACCAATTAAGATGAATATGGAATCTCACTCACGGACGTGGAGGATCCTTATTGTCACATCGTCTCTAAGCAATAAAAATGAGGACTCTGGGCCTGTCTGCACAGACGCACCCCGCGGTGATAACACCAGAAATTATGCTAATTCTCCCTTTAGAAGGGGTCCATCTTTGAATCACTTCTTCAGAGAACTTTTCCAGGAAGGTTGAGGTCAAACAGAATAGTTCAGAGGCTCATTTGCACTTAAAAGATTTAGTTTAGTCAAATTTAATCAAATTCTGAAGCCTTGGGAGAACCACCTGCTGTGCTCGGTGTTTGGATTGCAGAGAGGTGGCTTAGGCACATCCGGACCCTGACTTGACAGCAGCAAGACTGGTTAACAATGGCTTCTGCTCCTATTGTTCCCAGCATCCTCAGCTCTGTCTCTTTCCACAGAGAGCGTAAGAGTCAGCCTGTCTCAGTGTGTGTGCCCTCCAGAGAAGGAGAGCCTGTGTTTCCTATTCAGCTTAATGCCTGTTGATACACACTGAATAGCAGAATGAAATAAGCTTGTTTGGCTTCCCGTTTTGCTTGTGTTCAACATGCCCCCAGAAATGATACGGTGACTGAGCACAAAAGGCGCTCCATTAAAAATCACTGTTTATTTCTTGCGTTTGTTGTTAGACGCGTTTTGCTCGGCGAGGTGAGGAGAAGCTGTGAGAAATACTCAGGGCTTTGATTGCAGAATATCCTAAATAAAAAAAACAAAGACACATCCCGCTGTGACTGAAAGCCTTTCTGTTGTTGATGTCTTTCCATTCTCCTGCAGAATCAACTCTGCGAGATGCTTTAAAGAGGAATTAACCCTCCGCATTGATTGGCAATACAGTCGTACAGCTAAGACGGGAAATTAAAACTTCCTCCAGTGTGGTTTCACATCTGATCCGGGTGTGATGGGCCACTGGCCGGAGCTGTGATCAATAGAGACGCTACCAGAGAGGAGAAAAGTCTCTGTTTCCTGAGGAGAATGGATCCACAGCTAGACAGGGAGAAAAAGATACGAGCCCTGTCTTTACTCAATGCTTAAACCCCTTCTGGCTCTCTCTGATAGAAGACAACATCCCAATCCCGCTGTGGACGACCCTTCAGACTGAACCCCTCAATCCTCGCGAAAACCTGCTAAGTCAACAAACCTTTGAATCCTGCCCGAAGAGTGTAACAAAGAAGGGATAAAATGCTAATGCTTGTATCTGCAGCTCTCCCCCTTGTTCTCGCAGAGTTTCCCAGAGTCTAATTTGTCAAACATGCAAGTAACAATGCCAGAAATTAGCCCAAAGGGAGGATTCCTCCAGAGGAGGGAATGATTATGTTTGATCATGAAATAAACAAGAATATTATCATGCTTTGTTGGTTTTCCAGAACTGGAACAAATGCTTGTTTTTATGTGCGGAGGAGGGAATAATTCAAGGTTGTATGTCAAAGAATTAGGAAATCAGTGAAGCTAATTAGAAAAGTGTAGAGGAACAGAAGAAAGGTTGAATCAATCCCTCATGAGAAAGAGAGAATCTAGGCCACAAGGCAGGAAAAAAAGAGCCTGTGCATTCAGGCGGCATTATCAGCTCGATGAAATATCATTATTTAGCTTTTGTGTCATGATGTATCGTCAATCACTCCTGCGTTGTAAAGCACGCGGCATACATACAGGACTTGGAGAGTCCGGGAGCAGCTGGTGCACAGGTGGAAGGTCGATCCCAGCCCAGGTGAGGGGTTAGGTGTTGATCTGAGTGTTGCTTTGACAGGTGTGGCTAAAGAGATCTCGATCCCTGTGGGAGCTCTTTCAAAGTGCCGTCTTAGGGTCTTCACCTGCACACTTCAAACACATTCAGACCCTTTGTTTCTCTCCTCAAGCCCCATAAATCAGCAGCTACCTGAAAGGAGAACCCTTGGCCAGGCCAGGATTAATCCTCCTGGGTCACGGGGAGGAAGGAGGAGGCATATGAACCCCCTGCTTTTCAAGCCCAAAGCCTGTGCTGGGGTTCTTGTTATGCTTGGCAACAGCAGAGAGTGCAGGCTGGTCAGAGTGATCTCTAAAAGAAGTGGGAGGAATCCGTCCTTGTGTTTTACTCCGATTTTATACAGCCATGACATTTTCAGACAATGTGGATAATTACACCTATAAAGATTGGTAACAGCATTAGCCGTGGCATTTCTCTTCTAAACAAGGCACATTAACATGATGTTAACCCTTTACCCATAATGCAATTTGGGCAGATGGCATTACAAATCCATTTCCACAGTGAGAAAACACTGCCCAGCATTAGAGCTAAAACACAGCTCCCATTCTCTTCTAAGATTGAAAAAGTGTGACCACACTTGGGTTTGCCAGTGGGGACCAAGGAGGCAAAGTCTGCACACCATTTGATAACCTACAGCCTACAGATACACCAGATCTGAAGCCAAAGTCAAACCCCAAAGGCCGGCAAAATTACACCCTGGCTAGTTGGCAGTCTTTGGTGTTTCAAGCTCTGGCCACATAAAATGAGCAAGACGACTGTGTCTTCACTCTTTCAATCTGCAAACCTTCAGTTAAAACCAAGCTGCAACCTCTGGTCTTAAACTATGAAACATTAAAACCTGCAGTTCTTCCAGTGCCCACTGGAGGCTGGCTGTAAGAAGACAAGGAACCACTCACACACATACAGTCCAAAGAATACTATTTCTAAAATAAAAATACACGTTTACGACATAGTTTCAAAAACATCTTATGTCTGAATAGTTCATTTCTCTATCAAAACATGTTACGGAATATGTTTTTTCATCACTCGTTATAACAGTATTGTAATCGACTTTGCCCATTTGTCCTTCTCTGTTTGTGCTTCTCTTTTGTTGATTTAATCATTATTGTTTATCTTATTCTTACTGTTGATTTTACTGTGGTTGTTTTTAATCTTGTTCAGCGTCCTTGAGTGTCCTGAAAGGCGCTTTTAAATAAAATGCATTATTATTATTATTATTATTTATTACTAATAACAAGTTTTTACGCTTATTTGTGACAGCAGCCTTGCTGGAGCTGCTGAACTTAACTTAGCTTCAAGCTAGGCTGAGGTACAGAGGCGGGCTTCGCTGAACACTAACAAGTCATAAAAGCAACTAACAAGTTACAAAAACTTCAATTCGAGGAACATATTTACTTTGGCTGTAGAAATCTGCTTTTTGAATTGCTGGTTACATGGTTACTCATGGTTCTGTAACAGCCCTCTAGTGGACACTAAGGGAATTGCAGGACCTCATTTCTCACAGCTTGAAGTTACCATTTGATATTAACCCATAACAAAACCCTGGTATTGCTGCGGTATAAAAACTTGGATTGTTGCATCCCTACTCAAGGGTGATAGTGATTTTCTACTATCATTTATTTTAAGTAGCTGGACATGCAAATAGTTTTCTAAAATGTACAACTATTGCTGAATTGAGTTCAAATTTAGCACACCTTTTTTGGAGCCGTTGCCACAATTTGTGAGTTCTTCCATTCATTGTTACAACTAAGTCTGAATCAGGATGACCCGTGATATTTAAATATTTGAATTATCAAGCAATACAACAAGAACTGAACAGTTAGTGTGACTCTTCTGAAAAGCTGTTTGCGTTGTTGCCACTGAACGGCTAAAATTGTCCGTAACAATGAAAAAGAAGCCCAAATAACATGAGACAACATAAGTGTGAATTGCTGGTAAAACAGACTTTAAGATATTATTGTAAGATTTGGAACAAGAATCTGGAGCATCAAGGAGTTCCTGAAGAAACTAACGTGAAAATAACGAGGTGCAGTACAAACTTTGAATGGTTATGACAACTTTGTACATTCATTATCAGATACAGTGTTATGCACAGATATTTTGAAGAGCAGGAGCACAAACAACACATTTTTAGCTCCCAAAAAGATACTTTAGCATTAGTTTGGTACCAATGTGGAAACTTTAGGATGTGTTTTTGCTTCAAAGAGGGCACTTCAGTGTGTCTTGGCTCCCAGGAGGGCAGTTTATCAAGTTTTTACCAGCCTAAGGGGCAGATCAGTGTGATTTCCCGAGCAGGGGGGCACTTAAACATTTGTTTTGGCTCCTAAGAAGGTACTTTAGTGCAAATTTGGCTCCATGGGGGCACTCTAAGGTGTGTTTTCGCTCTCAAGAAAGCACTTTAGCACACATTTTGTCTCCAAAGAGGGCACTTAAGTGTGCGTTTTTCAACAACTGGGCCACAAGGGGGTCCAACTGCCCCCACTCTATGCTCATTCTTGAATGGATCCCTATGTCCTGGGTCTGCAGAGACCGTGAAGTATTTGAGTAAAAGTTGAATGGGGAGTACTGAATTGTATTTTTGCTCAAAAAGTCCATCCATATTCCCGAAATAAAAATAATTACACAAAAACAGCATTAGCTGGAACAGATTTTCCATCTATTATTGGTCTTTAAAAAAGCAACACTGGAACTAAAGCACTCTGTAATGACTAATGCGAGCTGTAAAGTAGCATGAATCAGACTTTTAGGATCTATAAGCCTCTTTAAGTGTGATAATATGCACCGAGATGACTTGGTGACAAACGAGACTGTTCAGCTGGTTTGTTATAGGCTCAGACAGTCAGGTGGTATGAATAAGTTACAGAAACAATGGAACTCCCTGAGTCTCATTAATATTATTAAAATTTAAATCCAATTATTGTACGGCGGCTCTGACCTATTTCTAGATTTAAGTGTCCCATCAAGTCCTAACACATCACAGCGAGTAGATAAACCTTTACAGCTTCCTGTGGAGCTGCAGTTCCAGGGGGGGGGGGATCCTCTGGGAGACATTGGTCCGGTCCCCTGCAGGAGGATATTACGACACAGGCACGGTCCCAGCACAGGTGAATGATCGCAGGTATTACACCAGAGCACACAAACCTGTGCGGCACAGCATCTCTCTGATCTCTCTTTGCTCTGCAGGGTTTTTTTTCTTTATTAGCACAGTGACAAATGTCGGTATGAAGTCACGGAGCAAGCACTTTCTCACAGGACACGAGAGGTAACACTGAAGCTGCTTCTTTGATTGGGGCTAATTTTCAGGTTCAAGGGAAATAATCTGGTTAGTTTAGTGGAATAATAAGGAACAAAAAAACCCAAGAATGATTTAAATTAAAGCATTAAAGTAATTATGATGATTAATACACATCCTTTTGGAGCTTTCCCTGTTTAGTTATTCAATCCATTCTTCAACAGAAAAGTATTCTTATTTCTAAATTAGAGCTATTATTTATTATTTTGTTGCTCTATTAATCTTTTAAAGCTAATTAAAGAGAAGGAATTAAATCGTTTCCAGCTTCCCTGATTTTACTCATTCATAGAATATTCTGGACGGTTGATCAAACGAAACAAGACATCAGTTAGTTTTGGAAATTAGGGACACACATGATTTAATCTTCGATTTTTACTGACTGAAAATTTAATAAGTTTATGATTATGGAATTATTCAAGTGATAAAATATCCGTCTGATTGCTTGGTTATGAAAGTTTTGTTATTTTGTACAAAGACACTCTTACGGGCATTTTTTTTCTTCTTTAAAAACAATTAAGCCATCACATTTGTCTTATTGACTTAAATAAGACATTTATCTGGATTTGACAGGTTAATGTGGCGCTTATTGACTCTAATATGGCACTTTACATCTTTAGTGGATAATTTAAAGAGCTGCATTACATTTTCAGGCGGTACAATACGACTCGTGAGATCCTGTCTCATACTTGTTGTACATTCTGTCCAATCTAGAGGACATGTAGACATTTCTCTCACACACACATTATTGCATAATATGAATTTGGATCCTCCTGCACTGTCAGTGTGATGCCATACTTTATTGGACACAAACACATGTATACACGCAAACAAATAAACACACATATACACACAACAAACACCCACACAAGCACACATATTGACACGAATATAAAAATGTAATTTTACACCCATACTGGATATTGTGCAAATTTACATTTTGCACAGTTTGTTCTCAAATAGTTTATATAGGAAAAATGCTTGATGTGAGTGTTTCAAGGGAATGTTGCTCCAAGTGTTGAAGATGGTGATTTAGATCAGGGGAACATGTAGGATGCTCCAAAAGAGTGAGATTATTCCACTGGAAGAAGAAGTCCTTCGTCAGGCAGCCATTGTGAACTGCAGCATTGTCCTGTTGAGACGCCCAGTCATTAGCACACAGACCAGGGCCCTCAGTCATGAAGGACGCCCCCTGCACAACCATCAGCTGCCGCCAGTAACGTCGGACGCCATTGGAAGCATCAAGGTTAAATTTTTTTTTCCTCAGACAATCAAATTTTCTTCCACCTTTCAATGTCCCATGTTTGCTGCTCTCTATCAAAGTCCAAACAGACAATTTAGTGTGCCTTAAAGCCGTTCTCTCTCAGACGCCATTTGATGGTTACTGGGCTCCAGTAACGGCCTCGATCGTCCCGTGTCTGACAGCCAATCAGATCCTCTAGCTTTTCTTTTTTTTTTTTTGACTTTTTTGTTCCATAACCCTCAGGATCTTTGAAGAAATTCAAAATTGCTGTCTTAAGCCCCATCCACATGAAGTCAAAACGAATTTCCAAAACGATCGTCATAAAGATGAAGGCGTCTCAGAAAATGTGTGCGTCTATATGAATGCACTCGATACACATGAAGACGCTGTAAAACACTTGCCAGACCTCTAGGGGCGCTGTAACGATATGAGGGCTACATAGTACGCCGCCATTGGTGTTGTTGTTGTTGCCATAGTGCCGCTTGTGGCGCATGTGTATTAATGACGTCAGCGTATCTGAAAAGTTGCGGAGAGCCAGTTTACACGGAGCCACGTATACAGCGTTTCTAAATCTTCCCACTTTGGAACCTGGTTTCAGAAATGATCGTTTACAGACCCACAAAACGCCGTCTTCGTATGGATGATACGCAGATTCGGCAAAAAACGTATGCGTTTTGACCTTGATTTGTCTTTGTGTGGATGGGGCCTTATTGCGTCCAACCTCAGCAGTGATGGTGTTGCATTTTGAAAGGCCTTGTTTATGCAGCTCAACAATCCAGCTACGTGCAAAAAGAGAGAAAGCGTTGTAGCCTTTGCCATCAGGAGGTCATGACAGTGTGAATACCTAATATCATATTTTGACCTCTAAAAGCTGTTCTTAAACTTCTGATCAGTTGATGAAGACTTTAATTGTTGTTTGGAGTTAAGTGCAAACTCATTTATTTTTCTTTTTGCATTTTGAAGCTCTACTTAAAACCTTTTTAAGATTCAACATTCAAAAATGGCAAAAATCTTCGCACGTCTACGTCTCAGGCAGGTGCGTCGGACCAGGATAATTGATCCAAAATGACAAAAGAAGAATTCCCGCACACTGGCCAAACTTCCAAAGAAATGTATTGCAACGTTTCGGTCACAGACCTTTTTCAAGCAAATGATCGTGCCGACTGAAGGAGCCATCTTAAATAGTAGTGGCTGTGTGACTCCAACCAATCACTAAACAACACATCTGCAACAAAGGTTAAATATTGACGCATCAATTTACATATAAAGCAAAGTGCAATAGAAAAATACACAATATTTAGAACTGTCGTGCTTGTATACATCAGGTCCTGATAAAAGGTACTAGCTATCGATCAGTCAGAAATAGATTATACGACAGAAGCGAAAAAACTAAATAAACCTGCAGTAAAGCATGTTCGCAGGAAGATACAACGAGAGGTGGCCACAGGAAATCATAGAGAAGTATGCATAATTGTGCAACCACAGCTACCATTATCAAAAAAACATTTTTCTCATTTTTAGACTTTAAATTTCTGCAATTTTTCAACTGGTCTTAAATTTTTAAATGTAGGAGCGTGTTTGATGCAATACTCCTGAATTCAATGAAACACCATGGTGTACAATGTGATCCAGCACAACATTGTCATAAAGACAAAAGTACAAGATGTGAAATGATACAATGAAATACAATAAGATGTGGACGATGTGATATCCAGCACATTGTCCTCATTAATGAAAAAAATGACACTACTACTAACTAAGTTACATACATGTAGAAAGTGTTTAACATTGTCTTGCCTCATGTTGTTGTATTATATAAAAGCAGAGGCCGATCATGTCTGAATTAGCTTCTTAACAAGCAGGTAGCTCTGATTGGTTGGATTGTCCAGAGGCACTGTGGTCTGTTCCTTCTGATAACTTCTCTTGGGAATTGAAGAAATAGACTGATTAGCATTTACAAATTGGTTTGTTGAATGCTTTATAAAAGGGTTATATGAAATCAAGCATTTGGTAGACCATGAAAATGTGTTTCACTTACACACTAGAAGCAAACATAAAAAAAAATAAACGTGTAAGGAGCCTTGACATCCAGGTTTTGTTTGGCATATTTCAGTTTTTTTTTAAAGTTTGCCCGTTATACAACAGTACTACATAGGTACAAATAAATACAAGAGTCACGTCTTTATGACAGCGGGTGATGGCGCTCATGGAAAACAGGGAAAAACCAATTTCTGCACAGGCGTCGCTGCAATCAACACTAAACAGATGCTCCTCACAGAGCCTTAAACTGTCTTCTCTTTTGGGTAGTTTGTCACGGTCAAGCGGCCTCTCGCCCCGCAGCGATAGTCAATGTCTGTGACATTTCTGAAACCATGTCAAAATAGCTCTAACACGCGGCGAGAGCTGCGTCGTCAGGGTGTGAAAGACGTCTCTGGCAGCTCTTCTTCTTCTGTGATTGATACAGCTCTTCTGGCCAAACCAATATAGAGGCTGAGAGGCCTGTGGGATGGTCAAGCAGAGTGGAGTGATGTCTGACTGGATGAGACGTTTCCTCAAATATAAGAGGAGTGTGTGTGTGTCGTGACCTTTGTGGTTTTATCAAGATGATGACACTTTTTAAAGATGACCTGAGGGGTCGGAGAGACGGGCTGACAGATGTCTGTGTTTTTATGATGGAGGTGCCTTCAGGTAACAATCAGTCACAACAACACTTAAGTTAAACTATGTTAGCACTTAATAAAAGTTTGTTTAAAGACTTCATATTTTAGGAAATAATAATTCACACTGAGACAATATAAGATGATGTCCAACACTTGTTTGATTTACTACTTTAATTATACGCCATGGTTGTTTTCCCGCAGAGGTGTATTAAACCTGTCCTGTTAACTACATGCAACACATAATTATGGATGTTGATGCCTACGATGTTTTCACATGACCATGTCACTTTGCGGCGGCAACAAATTACACTGGGGAGTGAAAATGTCAAAGAAATGTGTCTGTAGCCGTATAAAGCAGATATTAATTCATCACCTGTCTTTCTTTCCTCATTTATCCAAGAGAAAAATAACATTTCTTTATATTTTCATTTATTCATTTTTGACTACACTCGTATAGCTAGTCTTTAAACCAGGGGTGTCCAAACTAAGGCCAATTGTGGCCCGCCGTCTATTTTCATGCAGCCCCCAGCTGTCATTTTGATATGTATTCATTTTGTAACTTAAATTAAGCATTTTGTAGTTGTGTACATTTACAATTTCCATCAGATGCTTGAAAAGACCCTAAATATATCTGGTGACGTTTCACAAAAGTTTGGACTGTGCATAGGCCACTCCAAAAAAAAACAAACAAAAAAAAACACATGAGAGGACAAAAGACAGAATTAAGGTTATAAAAAGGTGAAGAAAAGACAAAAGTTGATGTGTAAAATGGTTCAGAATGCAGGATCAGAAATATTTGGGGTTGAAAATGTTTATGAACAAACGTGATAAATTCCAGATCCCGATCCTGCCATAAAAAACAACATTTTTCCCAGGTTTGGTTTTATCTCATAGGCCTGTGATAATAACACAAGCATGATTGACTAAACTTGGAAACAGTTCTTTGTTTGTTTGTTTGTTTTTTTCCAGAAAGCACCAAAACGAAATAGTTTTCAAATGGAGCACTCATTTGTTACTTTCACTGTTAATAAACATGTCAGTAAGAACCGTGGGCCCTCGGTCATTCTCACAGTATGCAATACAGCCCTTTTGGAAAAAAGTTTGGACACACCTGCTTTAAACACTCCCGATAAAAATTGTCGGACCAGTTAAAAACGCACCATCGCTGCTGAGGTTGGACAAAGAAAGACAGTCGTTTTGAATTTCTCCTAAGATCCTGAGGGTTATGGAACAAAAAACTAAGTGGTAGGCCCAAAAATATTCTCTGGCACTAATCCTGAGGATCTGATTGGCTGTCCATCAAGACACAGACGATCCTTGACTCAAATGAAGGTGGTTACTGGAGCCGACCATGGACTGTATAATGAGTGGACGTAACAACGTTCGGCTCAAACTGAAGCCTCCAGCAGATGCCCCGCCCCCTGGTGTCTGGCTGCAGTATAGGTCATAAGCCCCGCCTCCCCATGTATTCCAGATATGAGCCGGGAAAACTTTAAAAAATTACGATACCTCGTAGAAACGTTTCTCTCATCCTTACACTAAGGTGGTATGATGATGTCATTTGGCTGCATGGTGTTCAGGTGTTTTTTTCCTGAGAAGTTGGTTTCTCATTAGTTATTGGACGTTAAAAACCGCGATATAAGTTTCATTTTACGATAGTTGACAGCTGCCGTTCGTGAGTAGTTTTTATCTGGGATATAAGAAACTTCGGGAAAGAGCCAAAAGGAGACTAAACCTTGAAAAGAAGAAGAAATAAATATTTTTATTTCTCTTTTTTACTTGGCGCCACCGGAAATTCTCTACTGCGCAGACTCTGGCTGCACAATGGCGGCTAGAGAAACGGGGTTTTTTGGCTTCAAAATTGTAGAACGGTGACAGGCGGAAGCACGCTGTCCATTCTATATACAGTCAATGGAGCCGACAGCAGCCCAATAACCATCAGATGGCGACAGAGAGCATCATTGGACATTGAAAGGTGGAAGAAAGTTTGATTCTCTGAGGAGAAAAATATTGAACCTTGATGGTCCTGATGGCGTCCAACGTTACTGTCGTGAAGAGGAGATCCCACTGAGATATTTTCTATGCAGCATAATCACCATCTGCTTTTTCCTTATATGGAAAAAAGGAGCTTCAGGTTGTACAGGGACGTCAAACGGCAGCCGGGTATGTGAGCGTCCTTCATGACTGAGGGCCGTGGCCTGTGTGCTAATGTCTGGGCTTTTCAATTGGACAACGTTCACAGTTCACCACTTGACAAGGGACTTCTTTTTCTACCAGAGGAATAATCTCACTCTTTTGGAGCATCCTGCCTGTTCCCCTGATCTAAATCATATGAAGAATATTATGGGATGGATGGAGAGGGGAGGTTACGATAAAGGATGTCAGTTCATGAGATTCTTACCAAGAATGAACAACAAACTTTTGACTGATTGTAAGATTTTAATCTGGTGTGTAAGTCATACCATTTTAACCCAAATGGACATGAATCTCTTTCCTGGAACCAAATTTTCCACCTTATGACTAAAATATAGAGAAATCAAATCTGAAGAATGATTCCGAATGAAGTCTGTGTTGTTCCAAGATCACTGGGTAGCCATCAGTTTCTTAATCCTAAAACTGGAACATAATGATAACACACACGAGGCAAACTGGCTTACACCCAGAAACTTAATAAGACACTTAATGATGGTTTTTACTTTAATTTGTCACCCATCTGTAGATCACACTCATCTGTCCCTGGTTTATAATGAAATCTGTGAAAGTTATTCCCCTCAGTTTGTCTTTTTATAGCTTTTTGTGAATCACAGAGAAGAAAACAAACCGCTTGAGAGGTACACAAAGTACAGATGGTTCTGCCGTGTACCTCTCGCAGGTATATAGAAGTTTGGGTAATCATCAGATGGCCCGGGTAAAGAGAGAAGAATGAGGTTGATTCATGTTTGTCTATTTCTGTGTGTATAGGTGTGAGGAAATAATAGCTGAAAATGGTTTGAACTCCACAGATGGAGACAGGAGGAATCTTGGAATTCGTTTCCCACCGCTGAGAACAGAAACTTTTTTTTTTTAGTTGACCTTGTGTTGCCCACTCCCATATGGCAAGAGGAGTATGAGCAAGAACATGGTGTGATTACACAAAATATGGTCACAGTGGATATAACTCCAACATCCAGATGTTTAAGAGCAAAACCAACAAGGAATTGAACACTATGACCATCTGTGGTGCTGACCTGACACTGCAGGGGGGGAGGGAGGGGGAGTGGGGGATGCTGGATTTGAAAGTGCAGATTTAATTGCGAGAGAGCTGCGAATTCAGTCGCTTATTCCAAACACAAACACTGGAAACTTCTAACTCTGACACTTGGGATAAAAACACACGCGTACACAAACAAACAATGCACAAACTTCTCCAACAGATTGGGAGCTGGCAAACCTCCCAACGCTTCAACATGACACATCTGAAAGTGATGATACCTGGCGCCTGGGAAGCATTTGCTCCTTAAAAAGAAAAATCGGAACATTCAGCCTAATTTCCATGAAGTTGTGAGCACAAATGCATTATCCATCTTGTGCATGAAATTAACAAGCTGTGCCTCATTTTGACATTCACAAGCTCTCATTTTTCTAATGATTGAGGTGGGAAGCTGCGAAGTAAGCGGTAAATTTGGATCGTTTTTGAGGATCGCGCCCCGAGGCTTTAACTCGTGAGGAATTAAATGTGTGAAACTTTTTCAAGAGGCGTCTCCCGTTTCACACACACATTTCATTAACCTGGAGTTCATTCATTATTGCTGTGGGTGCGGAGGAAAAGAGCAGCCCTAGATATAATTGTGTTATTGGGGTGGTAGGGCCGTGGCTAATTACTGGCTGAGAACACAACACGGGCACTTAGACGACAGCCTGATGGAACCGACCACAATGGTTTATGACAAGAGCTGTCCTCCCTGGAGTTTCAGGAGAAGATGTGATAGCACAGTGATCCGTGACTCATAAAACAGAATCACATCATCTGCATAGCATGAAAAGTGACACATGAAATCACACAGCTCGACCGAAGCGTTCGATCTGACAGCGACCTGCTAAAAGATGAGGGCTGGTTTACAACGAGACAATATCAAACTAACAGAGCAGTTATGCTAACCTACGCGCTGCAACCTGGCTGTTTGCCGTAAAGCCGCTAAGGTCTCGTTCGAGGTAAGCTGTTGAGGCCTTTGACCCTGAAATTAGGTCTCTAGAATATTCCTTTAAACCTGTAGCTTCCCGTCAGACAAAACGGTTTACCAGCACCAGAAGAAGAGTCAATACGGGTCAGTTTTATATTTAGAAACTTAAGTCACAAGTGGGTGTCAAACAACTTGCACAGCCAATGCAAAGTAGGGACAGACTCATTTTCAGCACCAATATTTGCATTTTGACTCATATTACACCTTTTTTTTTTTATCCCAAGGTCGATAAGTGAAATAAAAACTATCTCATTTTAAGTTGTAGTCTAAGATCAGCCGTACATGTAAAAATGAAACTTTTCAAGATCACTGAGAAAGTCTTAAAGTCCCTTTGATAAACACATGCTTAAAACGAACAAAAAACAAAGTAGTGTTGACATTTGTTGTTCGTATAATTCAAAATTATGACAGTAGTATTTTCACTTTTTCTACAAATGAATATCAGCTCCAAAGTCAGTTTTTAGTCTCCTTGACTATCAATAACACTGGGAAACATAATTTTTGTTAAGTAAAGTCTGACAGCTAATTTTAACAAATTTTTGGGTGCGGAATCCAAAACTGATCTCAGTTTTTCCTCTATCACGTCAAGTTTTACAACAATAGAATCACCTTTTTCTTAAAAAAAACACTGGGGGGGCGCAGATAGTCTAGTGGATATGGCCGCGCACCATGAGGTTTACCCTCGAGCGGGTGGCCTGTTTCCCACTCTCTCCCCCTTTCCTGCTCTATCCACTGTCCTCCTCTATCCAATTAAAGGCGGAAAAGCCCAAAAAATATCTTAAAAAAAAAAAAAGACAAAACACTGGGGAACAATTTGGACAAATTTGTGTTGAGTTAGATTTTTATGCTGATTGAAATTCCACTTATTGAGTTTTGTTTATCTGTAGGGTAAGCTGTGGAGAAAAAACTTGACATGCTAGAAAAAAACTGAGTGCAATTTTGGAATTTGCAAGCCAATTTTACTTCCAATCAGCATAAAAGTTAAACTCAACAGAATTATTTTTTCAACCTGTTCCCTGGTGTTATCTATATGAACATATCAATATCGGCCCTGGAAGAAAAAAAAAATCACATCGCCAAGCAAAAAAGCAGGAAAATTATCCAAAAGTTGGATCAGACTAGCCGAGTTTCACCATACATATACAAAAGAAGAAGCGATATTTTAATCTAAAGCAAAACATTTTACAGTGCAACCCACAGAAACATGCCTGGCTCGCCTGAAATTATGTAAAATACAAAATTATTTCCATCCAACTGTACAAGTTTTGCCATGTTTAGCCTTTTTTATCAATTACAATGTGTTAATTGCACATTACTGTATGCAGATCAATAGATGTAGACTGTACAAATGAAGCCTTGTCATTAAAATGGTTACAAATGGGATCTTTTTCCTGTTTCATTTTTTTCCTTTGGTGGCCCTCAGTCTCAGGTTAGGTTCCTAAATTGGCCCTAAATTGAAACACCAGAAACCATTTACGCACCAGGCTTAAAAGGTAATTTTTCAAATCTTACCCAAATAAGGACATGGCTGACTTGATTCATAGGTGGTTGATTGTAAGATGTTAAAAGCCCTCGTCTTTACCTCATCCTAACTCGGACAAAGCTCAGTTGACCGTAAAGAAGCCAAAAACTTATAATACCTTGCTTTTGTGTCCCCTCTGAAATTTCATTAAAAAGTTACAATGCAAAGACCAAAAAGAGTCCTCACCATTGAATGTTTTTCTTTTCCCCAAATTGAGGATTGAAGGACGAGGAGAAGCATTGTAAGTTGTTAAACAGCTCTGAAAATGTATTCAATCTCAAGGAATACATTTTGATTTCTTTGTGAGAAAACAACTGTCCATAGCTCTCAAGGTCAGAGAGTCTGATTCACATGCAAAATTTCAACACAAACTTGTCCCTGTTAGTCGAAAATAATGCAGCTAACTTATATTCTTTTGCACAAAATGCTGAACATATTGTGTAGAGTTGGTACGTGGCCTGGTTTCCAAAGTGGTTTTAACCGCAGATGCTCTGATGAGATGAAAACTAAAGTGATATCAAAAGTTTTGACGATGGAGCAGATGTCTATACTACATTTTATGGCACAGGGGCTAAAAATGGTTTTGAAATCTGCTGTAATGAAAACCTGATATGTATGGCCGTACATCCAAAGAGTCATTCAGATATTTCAGTTAAAATGGTAGACCAAAACCTCTAATTTTGAAATACTTTGAATAGAAAGGGTAAGAAATGGACCAAAACTGTAGCGTAGCCAAAGTTTTGAAACCAAACTATGAGGCTAAATTACAAAAAAAATACCCAAGAAAACCTAACACAAATTCCAACACAGCAATCTGACAAAATAAGCTCTGAATATAATGTAAAAGAATAGTGCAAGGCCCCAATTTTTCCAACCACTACCAAATCCATGATGAACTAAGTGATGATACCCTACTCTAAGTTACAATACGAAAAAAAACAATGCCTAACAAGAAGTTGTGACACCATCTAGTATGATAAACTATGATACAAAGTGATACATTACACTACAAAACAGTGCATACCATTCCTTAAATTACATACTGTAAAATATGATGTGACAAGTTACGCAACAATAAATTATGGTAATACAAATTATTGTTCGATACTGTTAATCATGATACTACCATTTATAATACTGTTAATCACCACAATATAATATGAATTATGATAAGATATGATATACTGTGATACAATACATT
This sequence comes from Thalassoma bifasciatum, assembly GCA_008086565.1. Taxonomy (NCBI): domain Eukaryota; kingdom Metazoa; phylum Chordata; class Actinopteri; order Labriformes; family Labridae; genus Thalassoma; species Thalassoma bifasciatum. The sequence goes on from RPOG01001329.1 coordinate 134,796, forward strand.
ACTATGTGATACCATAGATTAGGACATAAATTAAAGCCACAAGCAGCGATAAACAGGCTCTCGCCCTATAAGAACCTTGCAACCGAAGTGGTCTGTTGTGTTCCCTGCATTTTTGTCAGTCACAGCCTGTTGCTTTTGCTGCATTACTCATTCATGGCATGGAGCAGTTTTGTATGCTGCAGTTGTTGCATGTGGTAAGGGATGTTTGCTTTCAATGCATCTCACAATCAAGTGGACAGATGCTATGTGTCGGAGCAGGCTGTCAATGGAGCCATCTCAATAAGAAATGTTTAGGAAAAAGAAGAACAATGGCACAAACTTGTTGCAGCAGTGCAGCAGTAAATTAGACAAGGATAAAATATGATAAAGTATGAAAAGATATGATTAAGTTTGACAAAATACAATGCGATGAGATATCATTGATAATGAGACTGTAAATTATGATACATTACAACACTATGTGAAAAACTTGTATTAGAGTCCAATAAAAACACATTATGATACTTGAATTTACAATCAAATATCATAAATGTGGGTACTGTACATCACAGTATATTACAGTACAATATGATAAATTTTGATATGATGTGAAAAGATAAAGTCTGAAACGACATTAATTCAGCATACTACAAATTAGGATATAGTATGATAAATTATGAGACAATATGGTAAACTATAATACAATACAACATAATACTTTGATATACCATTGATAGAGATACTGTAAACTATGATAAATCAAGACATTATGTGAAAAACTGGCATCTGAATACATGTGTAATATATATGTGATGATAAATTTCAGTATGATACTTTGGTAATGTATGATACATTTTGATGTGATAAACTCTGATACAACATAATATTATAGCACATCATGAATGTGGATACAATGTAATGAAAAATCCTACACCATAATTCAGTTGTATTCGATACCATTAATTAAGATATATTATGACGATATGAGATGATAAACTGATATAATACAGGGATACAGTATGGGATACCTTACATTAGATTTAAGTAGGATTTTTCATGAAGAATGATTACTAACGATAAGATTCGTTACAGTCCCAAAACAAAAATTAGGATCAGTGAACGTCACAGACTGGTTTGTCATAGTTTATACCTATGAAAACTGATTTTTTTTCTCAGACGTCTTTAAATCAGTCTCTTTGTAGCCCATTCATGTAGAAACTGGAGGAGCAGGCCCAGCGTGCACAGCTCTTATCCCACAAGTCAGAGGGAGCTGAAACATTGTCTGTCACCTGGCCTTCCTTATCTTCCTGCCGACACAATGACTGACTCATTGCGGCTCCAAAAAACTCCACAGTTGGAGCTCGTGAAAAGGACGAGACACACGCAGCAGCATATTTCCTCACAATCAGAGCTTCACAAAGGAAGAAAAGGAGAGCGCAGACGCTTGAGAGTTATCCTCATGAATATCTGGCAGGCTTTTTTTTTTTTTTTTCTTTATCCTCCTGTCGACAGCTTGTCTGATTCTTATAAAAACCCATCCTTCACTCATGTCTGTTTGTCTTTCATTGAATTGGCTGGAGATATCTTCCTCCACTCGCTGACCTTGAAGAAGCAAACTGAGAGTTTCTAAGTTTTCACAGATTTCATAAATAAAGCGCTCGACTTGATATTTTTTTTAGATGACGGGAGGTAAATGGTGGAAAAAAAAAAAAAAGATGTCTTCTAAAAATCAGTTTGCAGCCCTGAAGAATGTGGAGATTGGAAGCCGGGGTAGACTCAGACTAGTTTATTTTCCTTCTGCCATTTTTATCTCTCTGTTCACATGCTGTTCAGTGTCCATTTATCCGTGGCGAGGGCTTCTCCTTGGCAGGAACGATCACTTTCAACAACAGTCCCCACGAATCAGAGCGACGTGTCACATCGCTCCAGTGACAACTAACGACTACCAATGTATCCGGGCGAGCTGCCAGAGCGCTGGGATGGAGGCAGCAGCCTGAGGGGGGGAGTTGGGGTTGGGAGGGTTGATGGTGGAGGCTGCACGCTCCAAGGAGACAGAGGTTTAGCTCAGATGTGGCAGCATTAAAAACCTCCCATCACATCCCCTCAGTCAGCCGACAGAGTCACCGTACATATCATGTGCCGAGAGATTAAATCAATCTGTTTTGAGAGGCTGACTCTGATACTGTATGTCTGGAGGCCAGCCGAGACAGCAAGTCAGAAAGTCCAATAACCCGGCTGAGGAGGGGAAGGAGCAGCTGAGACGTGGGGGTCATCTGATTCAGCCGCCGCTCTCTCTCCTCCTGTTCCTATTCCCAAGGTCGCGAGGGTCGCCCAAACTTTACTTTCCGTTTATTTCTTTGGCACAAAGATGGAGAAGAAAAACACACTATTCCCATAAATAAACACTAATTGGTGGTTAATTTTCTTAGTTCTTGCCTGGTTGATTCATCGCCTCTGGGTGTATGAATTATTCATGCGAGTGGCAAAACAGCTTTATGTAGAAACCTACAAGGCACCGCATTCATTATGCTATCATGCCGAGTAATTCCAGGCACTGACGGCTGGTATTAGAATAATATGCATATTGGGTATTCCTTCTTTTTTTTTTTCCCGGGGCATTGGCAGGCAGTAATAGCGCTTCCGTTGGCAGGGACTGAGAGGGATGCGACACCCCTCATGGCTGACAAAACCCCCTTGTTTTGACAGAGGATTGAGCGCGGAGGGGAACGAGTGTTTTCGGCTCTGCCCTCGTGGAGAGAGGATTAAGCTGTGTGGCCGAGCTGCCGGGGTGGCGCAGGGAGGCTATGTTATCATGTCAATCCTCTCTCCTGTGGTACGGCGGATCTGCACTGCCCCCCTGACTCCTAAAGAAGCACCTGGCCGGGCCACAGGGAGCTCATCAGGCTCAGCGCTCTCCCCGAGGAGGAAAGTATCCGCAGTATCCCAAAGTCTGTCTGGCTGCAGGAGAAGGACGACTCAAAGGCATGTGCACTGTGAGGCTACAGGTTGGGAATAAGCCTCCGCTCTCACATCGAGACCCACATGTGTTTTTCTCTAAGTTTACGGTGACAGCGGCAGAGCGGGGGCGATGAGTCGGACGAAAGATGGTAAAACAGAAATGTCAGCTCAGAGCAGGGTGCGACTCTTAAATGGCAGCAAGCGCCTGGCTGAGGTATCTGTCTTCTCGAGTGCTCCCTGTCTCCGCTGATCTGTCTCTGCGCCGGAGATACCTTGCCTCTGGAGGCCCACGCCGTGTCCTCGGGCTATGACAACATTAGCGTGAGGAGAACACACAAGGGGTGGGGGGTGCAGCTGGTTGACTGCTGTGTTGACACCACAGGGCAGGACTACAGTCAGAGAGTCACAGAGGGTATGCTCGTGGTGATTCGAGGTTTTAGCACGTCTGAATGTGTCGCTTTAAGAAAGGTTTGGTTGAGCCAAAAAGGCCAAGCTCAAATGTTTGATACTGAGGCTGCAACCGAAGACTAGTGAAATAACTGGGTTTCACACTGGTTCTGATTTCAGGATCAGCTTTTGACCATTACCTGGTGTTACCCTGTTATTTTACTTGTGTGCTCCTGCTTTATTTGTGGGAAAACGGGCCCCCTGCTACAAGCTTTAAATAGCTTCTTTGGGGTCACCCTTTCCACACATCCAGTGTGAGATCTATTGTACATATGTATATGCATATGTATATGTATGTGTATATGTATATGTATGCTTGTATGTGTATCAGCGCTCGCCAAGGTTGAAGTGTGTGAATAAACTAAACTAAACCCTTTGACATAAGTTTAAGGCCCCGATTACACAGCAACGTTTCACAGCGTTTCAACCTAAAACACGTGAAAATGCAATGAATTGCAAACGCAAATGGCATTTCAGAATAATTCCACTCTGGATTCTGCTTAGCTAAAACGCCGTTTTTGTGTAAACAAGTGGCAGAAACGCAACAATATCGAGATGTGGTGACGGTAGTGGCCAGGGGCACAGGTCACTGGTTTTTGCTGATGAGGTTGCTGCCCCAAATAAGCAACAACAATATATGTATGGGTATTAAAAGATCCAGGTACACCAGAAAATGACTCCACTAACCCCCTTCTTTCTGATTGGCCTATCAGGGCAGAGCTATGAGCACACCTTGGTGTTGAAGGCCCATGCCACTAACTTATCATGAAGCAGTTCTCGTAATCCTTATGTGCTAGCATCATCACTGCTACTTACTTAATACTCATGTTTATAATACTGGAAAGCAGAATACCCCCTCTTTAAACAAGCCAGGGTCAATGTCTCCTCTTACGAGTCATTTCTGTGTTTTCAGTGTTTCTAAGGAACTGGAGACCTGAGAAAATATGGTGCTGGAAACATTCATAGTCCCTGATCCTCTAAAACACAGACCAATTTCGCCTAAACATGAACAGCAGATTCTTTAAAGCATCAAAATAAGCTCTAATACTGAAGATATCAGTCTACTAAAGTGGCTGTTCACTGTAAAATTCCCCCTGGTAGTGAAACAGTGTCTGCATACAGTGGATTCTGATAAATACAGGATTGTCTCAGCCTGTTTGTGATGTCTGCTCTCGTTTAAGAGCTCCCCCGGTTCATTTGTCGTTGTTTTCCTGGCACCAAAAATCACTTGTTCAGCCCAGAACCTCGCAACAATGAAACCTGATCTGTCTAATAGAGCATGCATGTTAGGAGGAATTATCTGTATCTCAAGTGTTTCCCTCATTATTCTGAGCATCAGAGTGTGTGCTGCCACATATTAGGCAGCATTAACATCATACGTGCCCACTGGGGCAGAATTCAGCCCGTCTGTGCAGCCTGAAGTGGAGGATATTTTACATGACATTCATCTCAGGAAATTAGACAAGCCAAGCCGGGCTGGGTTAGTGGCTGCGCCTCCAACAAATGTGCTGTCAGACTCTCATCAATCTAAGGAAAGTTGCGACTTAACCCTCTTAATCAGAGACCACTTATATCAAAGGAAAGTGCTCTCAAGTAGTTTGATTCAAGAAGTGAAATGCTTCTTCCAGGAAACTCAGGTCTGTGAGAACTCTGCTGTTGACTTCCTCCTATGAGAGCGAAAGAGTAGATATATTAAATATGTTAAGCAAATCTCAAAATATTCCCAAGTACATTGAAAAGATGTTTAAAAACTTATTAACGGGCAAAGGATAATGTCCCTCCTGGAATTAGGGATTGACAGAATTGGAGCAAGTCGAGCGAAACGTTAATTAAGCTCAGGGTTTGAGTGTTCTGCAGCCAGCAGATTGTCTGGCATCCAGTCCGACATCATCACGAGAGGCCTCAATCGCAAAAGCCTAACGCACACATTTGAAATGTCAACGCATGATTACATCCTGCGTACGTTTAAAAAACCATCAGCCATGCAAGAAGCGACCCCGCCGTTCAGACAACTCAATCTTCGCCGGTGTCGGGGCGAATCTTACAAGCCGTGACAGGTAGTCACACGCTGCTGGAGAACAAGCATAATGAAAATGGAGTCTTGATAAGAGTGATATCATAAATCCAGAGGCAGAAACCAAAGGTGAGTTTTCTGAGTAAATGTCAGCTCCACCCACGGGAGGATAGGCCCGCATGCCTCGCCGCTCCGCGCTGTGTGAGTGTGACTGTATTAGTACAAGATAAGGCGCACACATCCGAGGGCGTCCTATTAATTTCTGGAAATAGTACTCTTTTACAAGTGTTCCCAGTGAACTTCCACCTCACAGAGCTACTTACAACAATTACAATGAAATTTCAGAAATTGTCTCCACACACGACTCCAGATAATCGTCCGACGGGCGCACAAAACAATGCGACCCCTTCGGCTGACCCTCTTTGTGACGGGGAAATTGCCTCTAATGACATGCTGTTACACAGACACATTAAGAAGATTTCTCTTAGAGCTTTGCCAATTGACACATCTTCAGAAAAAAAAATCCTCCACATGCAATAAATATCATAACCCACTGTCGCAGAGTGAAGCAGAAATCCATTTTAGCCTTCAGCGGTAATCTTGCATCACTCACTCTCCATCACACTGGAGTACCTTGATGTAATATGACAGCCACACATGATTTTGAATAGAATTCAGAGGATGAAATAACCTGGGATGTAAAGGATGAAATAACCTCATTTACACAGGATGGAGTGTGTTTAGGAGCTTTGCAGAGCTGGGGGTGCAACACTAAGTACATTTGGGTGCCTTCAAAGTAAAACACGTAATTATCTTGGAGGAAATGAATGTGCGTGAATGCATTAACAAAAATTAATAAGACTTCTTCTAATCTGTCTTTTTTTGAAAGTCAGGTGCTCCTAGAAAAGACCGGAAAATCTTTGGGGATTTCTTCAATTAAGGAAGTGACACAGAAGCTCAGACCTGGTTATTATAAAGCTCACCCCACCTTTCTTTCATCCTGCAGCCAGAAAGCCTCATATTTTCCCGTTGTCACCGCAGACGCAGGCGCTAATTACGACTCATACATAATCTTTTATGTAAATGTTTTCGCCTTCTTTGATCTTCGCTGTGTATTTCTGGGGGGACAGTTGGATCACACACACTTGGGCTAGATCTGTCACTTCAGTCAGAAGCGGGGAAGCGATGTGGAAGGGAATCTGATTTGTTGTGGTGTTTGTCGGCGCGTGAGCAACCCGGGATGTTTGATCAGGTCATTTCATGTCGAGGTCTGAAACAACACGGTCGCATCTTTCATCTCGATCTTACGGGACAAACAAGCTTAGCCTCAGATGTGAACCTGTGAAGATGGAGGATAGACGGGATTTGAGCATGCTTAAGTCACAGGATTAATCTGCGTTAAGCTGCGGCGCAACAGCTCCTTTACACAGTTCTTTAACTTAATAAGAAGCTGGCTTCGTTTTAGAGTTAGTAATTATTCATAATGAGTCTTTAAATGGCCTCTATAACTCTAAATTCCACTGGCGGATAACTATTGGTGCGAGGAATAAATGGGGCATCGGTATCAGCGTTCGCCTGGCTGAGAAACACAACTCATCCTGCACACCATTAACCATTACTCAAACATAACACCGGAGCAGGCCTCTGTGGTCCTTTCCGAGGCGTAAACACAGCTGGGGGCATGACAGAGAGGTGCCGGCTGTACGCTGCTCCTCCTACCAGCAGAGAGAGGTCAACCACGGCGCTCAGGAAGAAACCCCTCAAGCTGTGGTGGACATAAGGAAGCCAGAACTGTCTTTCTGCGAGGCAGAGGGGTCGCACAGCCGGCCCCGAGCGAGGCAGGGAGAGCTGCAGACAACCTCTGGCACCAGCAGGCTTACAGGGCTGGGTAACCCACATTTACAAATAAACAAATTAACTCACTCACCCATAGTGGTGTCTGAGGAGTGAGGTTCTTTCTCAGATACGTCTGGAGTCTTTACTCTACTCTTCATCTCAAATAGAAGACTATCTTTACTGATAATTTCTGGATTAAAAAAAACCTTTCTTAAGCTAAATCTATGCTTTCGGACATCCACATTGCTGTTAACTCTTTTAAGTGCCCTATAAAATTAACCAGAGGCGGAAGCAGGAATTTCAAGAAAAGGATAAAACCAACTGTGACTGCACTCAAAAAAAGGAACATTGACTTAAATCGAGTTTACTAAATAAACTTGTTCCATCAAAAGCATCAAGTGAGTTCATGGCAACAATTTTAAGTTCAAATTAGTTGATCCCTAGAATCGTTGCTTTCAACCAACATCCTTCATTCACATGCAACCAGTTGACATAGTACGTTTTTTTTTAGATTATTATTGAGAGTAAAAGTTTCATTTTTTTGCGATTAGGCTTCAGACTGCACTGGACTTTTGTGTCTGTCAAAGTCACAGTGAGCAAAACCAAAAAGTGTCATAATGAGAATGAAGTCATAGTTTAGTTAGAGGGTAAAGGAGTGTAAAGAAGAGAGATATGGGGGGAAAATAAAAGTAGATGCAATACATCACCAGACCAGTAAAGGGCAGTAAGACAACGACAAAGGTCTTGCAGCAGAAATCATTACATGCAACATCACAGTTAGCCATCTAGCATGGACGATATTCAGGATATCAAGATTTTAAACACTGTTTTGTATATTATTTATATATCAAAGTACAGCACCCCCCAAAAAAAAAAAAAATCATACTTTTTTGATGATTTTGTGGTCCATGTACAATACCTCTATGGGGTCAAGGCCCACAGGTCAGGAACCATTAATATAAAGCGAGCAGATGGGATTCATTAGCTGGTGTTTTGGCCTAAAATGCAACTCTGTTGATTGACGACTTATAGCGGGATGCATCTTTCTCAAAATGTTTTAGATCATCAATAGATTTTGATCTAATTAGAATATTCTGACACTGTTTGAACAGCTGTTGCAAATTTGATATCTACTGACACTTTCAGCTGAAGGTCTCCAATTTACAGGGTCACTCTTTAAACCAGAACACCGGGAGCTGACAGAGACGCATTCACACTGTCAGGCTCAAAGAAGACGATTGTTTAGGAGTTACTAAACTAAGTCAATCACAGGGAGGGGGAAATAAAAACACTGTGGCTCCACTAATCAGATATGTTCAGCTTTTAGGTCGCAGCCCCTTAAACTTCTGGATCTTTTGAAAGTAAGAAAGTCAGTTGACCCAGAACTAAGTTTAGACCCTAGCTCCTGCAGTTAAAAAGCACATAGTTCCCGGGGAAAGTTCGTCCGGTTGGAGCAATCTCTGATATTTCACATACCACCTTCACCACTGATTGGACGTCCACATAAAATGAGCAAAAGCTTCTAAAAACACCCCCATGATAAAATCTTGCACTAAGAAGCCAAGGTTCATACACACCAAACCTTCCTCTTTGAAAGTGAGAGCAAAAGCAAGAGAGATGTGAGAAGTTATCATGAAAAGGGAAACTCTGCTCGGTAGAAAGCGCCGGTTGCCGGGGCTATCTTTGGTCAGCCAGCGGGAAGTTTTCCATTTGCAGGATTTTGATAAGAAGAGTGAAGGTGTCCCCTCCCTCCGCGTGTTCTACAAATGAACATGACGGCTTTAATTCGGCGGTGTGAGGGCCGAGCCCGCTGTCCTCTCCTTCTCCCCCTGCCAGTCTGGTTACTGCCTCTCTCATTCCCTCACGCCATGGTGTCACCAATTAGCCTGGGCCCAGGTTTCATTAAGGCGCCGAAGCTGCAGCCTGCTGCCTTCTGTCACATCCCTGATAATAAGCCTGAGATGGGTCCGTTACCTGGCACACAGGAACAAGGAGGAAAACACTCACACACACACACACACACAAGGATACCAACACAGCCTGGTGTGACAGTGGCCACCATCAGAGACTCACACACACACAGAAACAGACACACAATATCAACACTGCCTATGTGTTTATGTGCAAACGCCTACACACACTTTCATGCAGTCAATCTGTCAACGCTGGAGCGTCTTTTGTTCAGATAATTATAGAAATGATGGCTGAATGATGAAATCTAGACTGATAGGAGGGAGAAAATTAAACGTGTTGATTGCAAACTGAAGTCATGGCAGCTTTTGTCGCGCACACAGAGTGATTACACCTGGCTGCGAAAACACAGGAAGAAGAACCGTATGTGGAAAAAAACCAGCCACGGATTCATCTGCAGGGTGCTACAATAGTGATTTTGTGCAGGACAGAGATTCAAAACGATGGAGAAGTGAAGAATCACACAAAATGCAGCATTTATAGGCTCTCAGATATGCAACCCCTATATATTCCAGTGAATACACCACAAATACAACATAATTATCATTCAAACTGGTCAACTTTATTGTTTTTATGCAAATACTCATTTCGAATTTGATGCCTGCAACATGTTCCTAACAAGCTGGGACTGGGGCAACAAAAGACTGAAAGTTGATGAATGCTAAAAAAAAACACCTGTTTGGATCTTTCCAGGTTCATTGGAAACAGGTGAGTGTCATGATTGAGTATAAAAGGAGCATCCAGTCCTTCACAAGTAAGGATGGGGCCAGGCTCACCACTTTGTCAACAACTGTGTAAGCAAATAGTCCAACAGTTTAAGAACAATGTTTCTTTAAGTACAATTGCAAAGAATGTATGGATTCCATTCCAACAGTCCATAAATCTTCAAAAGATTCAGAGAATCTGGAGAAATCTCTGCACGTAAGCAGAAAAAGCAACATTGAATATCTGTGACCTTTGACCCCTCAGATGATTCTGCATTAAAAACCCACATCATTGTGTAAAGGATATTAGCACGTGGGCTCAGGGAACACTTCAGAAAACCATTGTCATTCCCATTCCCTTGAAATAATGGAAGTTTAAGTTTTTATCATATCTCAGGCATGTCTGCTGACTTAGACACTCTCATAGGATGGATTTCCCTCCAAAAGCAACTAAATGGACATTGTGGTGTTATATTTCTCTCATTTAGAAGAATATTGATCTAAATCAGGGGATATATGATTAAGAAATAATTCACAATATAACATTCTGACAAGAAACTCAATGCTCAACGCTTGCTTTGTGATTGTTTTCAAAGCTGGGTGCTACAAATACATTCCTGTCTGCACCAAAAACCGATAAAAGTCTCATACCTAGCTCTAATTATGTTCCAACTTTCCTCTATCTACTTCGAAGTCCAGTCACACACCATCCAAGTGTAAACTCAACTAACTTTCGTCTGCTCTGTCATGCCGGCGCAGCGCCGCAGCGGTGCAGCTCTGACAGTTTGGAGGAAGCACAGCTGGGGTGATGAGGGGGTAAGGTTCTCCCCAGAGAAAGGAGCCTGGTGGGTTGAAGGGGGGAGATTTTCAGACACACAGGTGCTGTTGAATATTAGTCTCGCGGCAAGAAGTCTGGGCTCATGGGAGTGAATTATTCATCCTCTGAACCTCGCCTGTGTGCCTCTGCCTCACCGGGCGACTGCAATCCTGATCTGTGATGTGTGATGCTGCTGCAAACTTCCCAGCGACCCTGTGAGGCCGAGGAGCTAAAGATGCTGGTCTGCCTGAAGGAGGAATCCTTTAAATATTCATCCTCCCTACTCACGTTCATGCTCAATTAAGATTTCCCCTCAGTGTTTGCTTTAAAGAAATTACAGTGACTGACTTTAGGTTCATTAACATACATCTCAAGTTAAGTAAAGCCAAGCTACAAGACAGTAAAATCATTCAATTTAGTCACATACTTGCAAAAAAAAACATTAAATGATTAAAAAATGAGATTGGAAACTAATATTATTTCACTTCCAGTTTTGTTTTAGCTTCAACAAATGTGAAGCAGTGCACAGTGGAGACTAACACACACTCAGACAAAGCCTGCTGTCAAAGGGAACACAAGAGATTTGTTAAATTACTACTTATAAACCTCTAATTGACAAAATAAATGAGAAATGTGAGACATATTGATTTTGTAATTGCTGCGAAAAGGTCAGCCTGTTTTGAATGTGCTGAGAATGAGAAAATTTGACAAGAAACGGGAGGGTTTGAAAAATTAAGCCAGTTGGTATTTAAACAAAAAAAAAAAAAGCTTCCAGGTTTTTCCCACAACCATTTTTTGTTAACATTTAAGAGGCTCTGAGAGGAATACACGTTTGGGGCTGAGTGCAGTGGCACCTGTGGCCAAGGATGAAGACTCCATTTCCCATGAGCACCATCATCCATTGTTGTAAAGATGTGACTATTGCCAAGGCATGCATGCAGAGCTAACATATTTGTTCGTAGCTACGTAGCCCTATTGTTTACAAGGTGATAACAGTCAAATGTTGTAAACTCAGTTTGTAGCTGAGTATCCAGAGGGTGAGCAGACTGTCCGTTTCCTGTTACTCACAGCCTGGTGCTCTAAGACATGTCTGTAGCCTCTAACATTAATGAATCCTGGTTATGTCCTACCAAATCAAGCCACTTTTCTAGAGGTACTGAAGACTTTTGAAAACTCTATTGTAAAGAAGTGCCAGGGTTTCCTCCTCTTTCCTACAGCCCAGTCCTCACACAACAGTCCCACCAAGCTTAAACCAGAGCTGGAAATGTGGAACTATTTGCCAGTGTTGCCATCTAAGCAACTCTTGCTCTATATAAAGACTTTTCAGACCCCTCTGGCAACTCTTCTTCAAAATAAACCAACAAATCTAGCAACTTTTCTGGAGTTTGGAGACTGACATGATTGTTATGAAGGTACCATAGACAGTATAATAAATGGACGTGGTCTCTGTAACATCACCCGTCTGTTTCTGAAAGAGTTTTAAAGCAAAAGAATTGGCGCTGCCATATTGGGAATGGGGCAGGCGACGAGTCTCCACACAGCTGTATTTCTGATTCGACAAGCTTGCAATCTTAATAGCTTCAAAACTGCCAAGTTACCTAGTTGCCAAGTTGCCAAGTAAAAAAATTAAACCCAAAAACACATTCTTAACTGTACGTTGCCACCAAGACTGTATAATGAGTGGACATAACGACGTTTTGCTCAAACTGAAGCCTCCAGCAGATGCCCCGCCCCCTGGTGTCTGGCTGCAGTATAGGTCATAAGCCCCGCCTCCCCATGTATTCCAGATATGAGCCGGGAAAACTTTAAAAAATTACGATACCTTGTAGAAACGTTTCTCTCATCCTTATGCTAAGGTGGTATGACTATGTCATTTGGCTGCATGGTGTTCAAGGGTTTTTTTTTCTGAGAAGTTGGTTTCTCATTAGTTATTGGACGTTAAAAAACGCAATATAAGTTTTGTTTTACGAAAGTTAACAGCTGTCGTTCGTGAGTAGTTTTTATCGGGGATATAAGAAACTTTGGGAAAGAGAGCCAAAAGGAGACTAAACCTTCTGAAGAAGAAGAAATAAATATTTTTATTTCTCTTTTTTACTTGGCGCCACCGGAAATTCTCTACTGTGCAAACTCTGGCTGCACAATGGCGGCTAGAGAAACAGGGTTTTTTGGCTTCAAAATCGTAGAACGGTGACAGGCGGAAGCACGCTGTCCATTCTATATACAGTCAATGGTTGCCTCTTGGAAAGCACGTATCTATCTTACTATCTATCTTACTTTTCTCAATGAGCAGCCCCTCCCACCTTTTCCAAACCACTCACAGGTGGACAAGTCCTCACTTTTTTAGCCTTTACCTCATGCTTTATCACTCTCCTGTTCAGCTTTTTCCTGCTCTGACCTCCTTTTCTGTCAGACAGTCTAACCCCAGCGTCCAAAGAAATCCTTTTTGGCTGAGAAAAACACAGATCTTGGATTGATACTGAGAAATTTCATGTAGGAATAATCAATCTGGTGACTATTTCAAGATCATTTTTAAAGTACTCACATGGACTTTAAAATTGGGTGAAACAGTCTTATGGTTAAAAAAGAGGAAACTAAAGAAATACAGGCTTAAATCAAGCTGCTTCAATTTTCTTTTTCTCTGGTCCCAGCCCCCTTTTCATGAACGTCTCCACCTCTCCGCCTCCCCCCTCAGCTGGGACCTTATTATGAATAATGCCCCATTTAGAGGTCTGGGAGTGGCAGCAGGGAAATCCTCCGTTAGCCTTGGGACTTGTTTGAAGACTTAGTAGGACAAGGAAAAAGATATGTTTGCATTTCAGCTCAACCATAGCTCCAGGAGTTGTTAATGATATTCACAATATTCACAAAGTAAAACTGTGTTGTGCATTATCCACAAAGATTTCTCGACTTGAATGGATTGTGAGAAACATGTTGAGTTAATTCTGTGTTATCTCGTTTAAGTAGAGTGCTATTTATCATGATATGAAGCTCAGGCAGTCGGACTGATGATAACGTTGCTGAAAAGCAAAGTGACGCTCGAGGCTTTCCACTTTAATTACTCCCCCCCGCCCTGATACCAACACCAATACGTCTCAGAGACGTCCCATTCACTGAATCCATCCTCCCGGCCGGCAGCGTACTATCATTACAATCAACTTGTCAGGTTTTCACTTCTTTGTTTATTCAGATGTGCATTATTCCAAAAACATGTGTTTTCAACTTTGTTTCCGTTGGCTGTGCGTAGCTGCGCCCACACTCCTAATGACTCCTGTGCCCTGTAATTTCTTAAGCGTGGCAAACTCTGATTACAGGGTGGGAGTCGGGCTTCAAGGCGAGCGTCATCTTTTCCAGTTATTGTTTTGTGTTTGCTGCGTCTTTAACGCGGGGCCCTGCAGCTGTGTGTCTCCGCGGCCATGTCAATGAAGCAGTGTTTAACACCAAAAGTGATTTACTACATCAGTTTGCCGCGGTGCAGCCCGTGGCTACTGATTTTTAATGTGTTGTTTTGCTCGGGCGCGCGTGGAAAATAAACAAGGGACGTGTTAAAAACTGAGCTGACATTGCTGGAGTGATGGAGCTGGAGAGAAGAGAGTGGACAGTCCAGCAGTTAGCCGAGCTGTCCCCAGAAGAGCTATTAGTGCACTTGTCTCATGTCAGATCGCAGTGAGTGAACGGACTGTCACAGGGGCGAGTGAGGAAATAATTGGAGCTCTGATTTGTACTGAAACGGTGTATGATACTGAGAAAAGCATGAGATCAGGCATGCTCAAAGTCAAACAAACCCTGCTCTAAAATATGTTCATTTACATTTTCTGTTAAGGTCACAAAGAAAACCTAAGTACAGTAGAAAACTGACCACTATCAACCCAACACCCTGACAGACAGGTGAGGTTTGATTTCATGAGTCTGTACTAATGGAACAAGGCTGTTTGAGCACACTTAGAGATGAGAAATCACTCAAGAAGAACAGTAGAACCTCAACTTACAAGTTGAGTCGTTCTGTGACAGAGCTCATAACTCAAAATGCTTGTATGTCACATCAATTTTCCCCATTGAAATGAATTGGAATGCCGTTAATCTGTTCCGGACCCCCAAAAAGCACAGCTTTTTTATGTGTTTTTAAATAAGAAACATATATATCCCAAAAAAGGATGTCACTTTCATATCTCTGAATAAGATAGGTCTGTTATAGTTAACCCACCTGTTGTTTTCAGACTCACTCTGCATTGTCTGTTTTGATGCTCATGAAGAACAAGGTGAAAAATTTCCTCCAATTTTTTTTCTCTATTTTTTGTGAAGATGTTTCCAACACATTCACATATATTTAGTAGGGCCGGGACTTTAACCCGTTGACCATTAATTAATTACAATAATATTATTGCGTTAAAAAATATTAACGCAAATTAACGCACATTAGAAAAGCGTGCTTTCTGACAAGTGGTGCCAGGTGTGTAGTGTTAAATCTTTAGAGGATCTGTTGTGATCGTCTGTCTATTAGGAACCGGGAGTCACCAGCTAACAACTTCAGTTGCGTCTCAGGAGAATCACACACTCCTTGAGTTAAGCTGCACGTCTGGTTTCCCAACATGCATTTCAAAATAAGAGCATACATTTCATAATAAAAGCATACAAAGGAGTTAATACTACTTGAGGAGTTTAAGAACTGTCTACCCAAGCAAATCAATGTTTAATTAAATGAAGAAAAAGTTTCCTCACTCACAAAAGCTGCCATTCTAGCCAACACTACCTGAATCTCTGAAATTGATTCTGTATTGTTTATTCCTAAAACTGCTGCACTTTATGGCATAAGAAATGCACTGATCTGTTGGTCTCAGATAAGTACCAACTAGAAAAAAAAATAAACAAGGTTTTGTTTGCTTAAGCTCATGTATTCATTCAGTTCACTATCCATTGATTCACTCGTATAAAATAATGATTCTCACTGTTCTCAGGTCAAATATTGATATGCGATTAAAATGCGATTAATCGAGATCAATTAATCACAAAGCCTCTGATTAATTAGTTAATTTTTTTAATCAAGTCCCAGCCGTAATATTTAGCAATTACTTTTGTGATACATGGTATGATAAACCTTATTTACATAAAAATATATCCATTCGTTGAGCAGAAAAACGCAACATTTCTGGGGGTTTTTTGCACTAAGGTACTGCACATTATCAGAGATGCATACATTGATGTAATATAACAGACGGGTATTTTTCAAAGTGATGGCGGGGGATTGTTTTGAAATCATTTAAATTTCTACAATGGCAGGAAGATGCAATAAATTTATATGAAACGTACATAATTTTACAATAATAGTTGTAACTAATTTTACATGTAAATAGCATTGCATGGAACCATCTGTGTAATTTTCAATCAATGCTATGAAAGAAAACTAAAGTTATGATAAAATGATTTTTGAAAGACAACAGGAGGGAATGAGGAAACGCACATTTCTCCTTCCTTCCTTTGCCTCTGAAGCTAAAGACACCTCCTCCAGCTCCAGCAGCTCCGTAGTGACCACCCTGCACGGTGCAAAGCGTGCAGTAATGCCATTAAACCTCCCCCGGGGGAATCAGTCACGCGGAGGCTCGAGCTTCCGGGGGCCAACGCGGAGAAGCGAGCGACTTGAAAAGGAGCCAAAGCCCAGCCTGAGGAGGTCAGAGGGCTGTTTACAGAACAACAGTCTCTTATCGGCGCTACGCTTCCCCCTGAGGAGTCTCCACCGCAAACAGATAACAGCCTCCAAACAGGCGCCGGAGTGTGACCGATGGGAGTATAATCAGGTACATTCAGCTTTGGGAGAAAGAAGTGGAGGATAAGGGGTGGATGATAGTGTACTCAACTGTTAGTGGGGTGATCATGTGCTGCAGGGATACAAGAAGAAGATGCTGCTGACCCCTCTGGAGAGAGCTATAAAACATGCATGTGATAGCTAATGCTGTTTTTTTCACGTCCTGATAACTATTACTCAGCCGCAGCACCGAGGCCTAATTCGTTCTAAGAGATCGCTTCATTATTGAACAGTTAAATGGTCAATAGGTTCAAACGAAGCAGCTTTTAGCACAAGGGCAAATAAAGCCAATGCAAATAAGCGGCGCTCAAACGAGGCCTAATGCATTAATGACTGCATGACTTGCGCTAATGCGACGGCAACAGATTCAGACTGACAGTAATGGAGAATTTTGCCCCTGGTTATACTCGTAAGGCCGGGATGAGGGGAGCAGGAGGTTGAGGAGGGATGTACACCTGCCTACAGCTCCAGTCTTGACAGAAGCCTAATAAATAACAGGAGACAAGGTGAAACAGCAGCAGCAGCCCCCCCTTCCCTCCCCCACCTATGCTACCACCCCTCGTGTTAGAAGCATCAGCCTACGCAGACAGCTTTTTGGCACGGAACAGAGTCTCCTCCAAGTTTTGCGAGTGCACTCGTCCCGTGAAGGAGCGAACTTGAGTTATTCATGAAATTACAGGAGAAACTTTGCACCCTCCTGACTCCGGCGTCAAAGCAGCGGCGGGAGTTTTATTTGACAGACACGAAATTAAGCTTCACGCTTCAGGTCGAGGATAAAAGCTCGCCCGAACCAAATATCAAAGCGAGCGCTATCAGAATCAATTTCAGTCCACATAATAAACCTTCGGGGTTGAAGAGAACGACAATGCTGTATAAAATACAGCTGATTGAGCCGCAGGTTTTAAAGACAAGTCAAGATTGTGCCAGGATTGAGGTCAATTCAATCTAAACCGCAGCTGTAAATGCCATTCGTCGGTCGCTGTCGTGGATCTCAAGGCAGAAGGAGAGAGTGTTTGCAAAACAGAAATGATGACTTGATAAGTTTGTGGTTTACCTGAGGATGCTATAAGGTGGTCAGGGTTTGCTGTTGTTACCTTGTGTACAGAGAAATCCAGGGGCAACAACACTTCAGGGTAATAAATCCATCATTTACAAAGTTTCCAGAACCCCAAAATTTTCCAAAACGAAAACAAAATGGTGACTTTGATCACAAAGTTTTGACTTTCTACAAAAAATCTGAACTTTCTATCTCAAAATTTCATCTGTTTTTCTCATTATTTCAAATTTCCCTCTCAAAATTTTGACCCTTCATCTCACAATTTCAACTTTAATTTTGACCTTTTCTTGGGATTTGGGTTTTTTTCTCATTATTTTGGCTTTATCTCAAAATTTTGACTGTAGATCCCAAAATTTCAGTTTTGACTTTTTAACCTCAAAGTTTTGGCTTCTTATATCAGAATTTAAGCCCTTTATCTTACAATTTGGACTCAGAATAACATTTTTTTTTGTCTACAATTTTGACTTTATCTTGATATTACATCTTTTCCCTTCTCATGAATTTGGCTTAATCTCAAAATTTCAACATTTTTTCTTTAAGGTTTGACCTTTTTTCTCATGTAATAGACTTTTTGTCTCAAAGTTTTGACATTCTATCCCAAAATTTTGACTTTCTATCTTACAATTTTGACTCAATTTTAAATTTTTTAACTTTTTTCTCATAATTTTGCATTTTTTCTCACAATTTTATCCCAAAATTTGGACTATTCATCCAAAAATTGCAACGTTTTTGCTCAAAATTTCAAGTTTTATCTCACAATTTTGACTAAAATCACAAATTTTGATTTTTTTTCCTCATAATTTTGACTTTTTATTTATCTTACTTTGATTGATTTATGGCAAAAAAAATATTATTATCCAAAATTTTCAACTTTTTAATCTCAAAATTCTGCCTTTTCTTCAAATTTGGACTTAATAAGAAGAAAAAAAGAAAGAAATACTCAACAAAGTCAAATTTTCATTTTTATATATTTCCACGGGCAGATTGGCTATAATGATTACATGATTGATTTGTGTAACAAAATGTTAAGTATCAATGATTGCACACTCAATTTTTAATTTGGAGCTGTATTTTTCCACAGGTCTCCCCTCCCCATACCCAATGTCACCACAACACAACATACAAATATCCTCTACCTGTCCTCTCAAATAAATAAATCTTAACAGAAACAAATGAGTGACATCACAGAGACTATATCTGTGCATGTGCTGTCTTTCACAAAAACACTAAGGTATGTAAATAACATGAACTGGGATTGAACCAGTGACTGTCCAGTTGAGAGACAAACCAGCTAACACTAAACCGCAGCCTCCCCATGAACCTCGACATCAAACTGCTAAATCTGATTTACCTGATAAACTTGTGAAACACATTGTGCTAATCCTGAGCCATTTCCTTCACATGAAGTTAACAGCCTCCAAAATCAATCCAAGAGACCGACTGTAAAGTCCCAATTTAAGAATCTTCCCCTGCTCCTCCCCCGCTCCTCCTCCTCCCCGTCACCATTAACAACAGTTGGGACCCTTGGAGCATTAATTAGTGAAATCTTTCCGTCTCTTCAAGCCACCTACAAGGAATGCAAACTTCTGTAAACATGATCCGCTGCATAGTAAGTTGTTTTTCTGCTGCTGTTGTTATTTTTTTTTTTTCATTTTTAGACATGGTGATGAGATCACAGAATTGTTGGAGCATGCCTCACACACACCAACACACACACACATACACACACATACACTCCCTCTCTCTCACAAACACTCATCTCTCTGTCTCTCACTCTCTCTTCATTAGGCAGCCCCTGTGCCGGCCTGTGTGCGATTCATTAGCTTTTATCCTCTTCATTTGAAGAAGGAGCTGTGTATAATTAGAGCAGCTCTGTTTGTCCAGCATCCTTCACACAGTCACATCTCAAGGCCAATTATCATTCCGCCGCAGAGCGCGCAGATAACGTAGCCACATCAGCCGCCTGGAGAATGAGCTTCAAACTATTACTGCCTCTCAAGAATGTAAATAAAATCACTTGCAAATCAACAGCTAATGATTGAATGTGGAGTGGCACTCCAGGGATATGAAGATGATGAACCATGTTGGCGGACTTTATGTTCTAGGACTTTAACTCACTTCCTTCCTGGAAAGTGTCTTTGATAGGGTAACGCTTAACCAATTTCCAGACATTAGAGAAGAGAACAAACGTGTTCAGACTGGACATAAAGATGGACGACACATCTCCAGCTCCACTTCCCATTCTTGAAAAGTGACGCCAATATAGCTCACAAGACTGCATTACGCTGGTGATCAATTAAGGCTAGTACGAACAAATATAAAGAGGGGGTACATTGCTTTTCCATATTCTAAACATTGATTTAAAGTAGCAATGTTGGATGTTCAGATTCAACAGGTTTTCAAACATCTACAGGTTCATATGTTAAAAAAATCCCTGAATCAGTCTATAAACTGATCAAAACACTCCCTTCAACAGAAAAAAAAAAAAATAGAGCGAGAGCTTCACGGAGGAGGAGTTGGTCTCAAACACCAAGGCCTGCCCTTACTCCGCCCCAAACAGGCCTTCTCAGAGCACTAATCAATCAGAGAGAAGGAGGTTCTGTGGAGTGGAAAGCCTTAAAGAGACAGCAGCTAAATACAAGAGTTTCAAATAGGCTGGAATAAAGGTTTTCCAAAACAAATAAATAAATAAATACCCCCTCTTTAACTTAAAGAGGCAGACCCTATTGACACTTTCGCTGACTCTCAAGTAAGACTTAAAAATTTTGCTAATCAATTTTAGTTTTATACCAAAATCTTTGCAACAAATAACTACTAGCATAAGAAGTTAATAGGGATAGGAATAGAGAATTGGTTCCTGTTAATAGTCGCTAAGAAATGGTTCAAGCCATGAACATTGTTAGCCTTAATTCCTAACAAATCCATTATTAATTTGTAACATTTCGCCGAAGCACACAGGCGTTATGTTAACAACTCTGCCCCAGCTAGCTTAGCTTAGCTTGTCAGATAAATAATTTTCCGAGAAAACTCTGATTTAGGATTTTCCGTTTGAAGTTTTACTTAAGAAGCTGTAAAACGCTCAAAGAAATCTACATTATTCTCTCTCAAGAGATTTATATTCAATAAATTCAACATGTTTTACATCTACTAAGATTACAAAAATTGTAAAGAAATGGAAACATAGTGCTAGCTTGATGCTAACAAATAGAGGAAAGTGTATGGATATGCTCGTGGTTAGCATACATCGATATAACTTTGGTTTTAAAACAGTATTATATCACAATAACTTTGTGCAAACAATGCCCAAAACTCAGAAATGTCAAAATACTATCAGGTAAATGTTTTCAAAACAGAAAGTGTAGGCTCATGGCTGACTTCAGTATAACTACGGAAAGCTCAAGGTTCCAAACAACATTGCTAGGTGGCCTACTTCAGTCAATAACTTACCAACAAAACCATACATCGATGTCACCTGATGTAGGATTTTTTAAATATTTGTATTGATTTATTTACGACTAGTGCCATCTAAATCCATCAACCAATTTCGTATTTATTTTCTTGTAAACTCAATAAAATGTTGCCGCAGAAAATCTGTGAAGCTACTTTTTGTACACAGAAAGTTCAATCAGATCAATAAGCAGAATCAATAGGGGCATAGGTATCAAAAAAGTCTTATCAATACCCATTAGGATCTAAGAAGCTCTCAGTATTTTGGCTTCACTTAACGAGAGCTGCCGTGTCATCCATCTTTGTGTTTTGGACCGTGTCAGGCTTGTTATTCAAACACTCTGAGTCATTGTTTTATTTCAAAGCCCTTTCAGCTTTAATTAAAGCTTTATTCCTCAAACTGAGCTTGAATTTCACACCCACTGTTGCTGGAGAAGTGCAGCTTTCTTGTATAATGAGTGGAGAGAAAATGATTGTAAACAAACGGTGAAAGTTCTCAAAGAGCTTTTTAAGGAATGTTCCTGATCGGCCAGGTCGGTCATCTGACTCGCTCTCACTGCCAAATACTCATGTGTTTCAAACCTGAAGACCAGCTGAAGGTTAGGAAGTGTCAGCTGACGTCTGAGAGGAGTTGAATCCAGAGAGTCATGATTTTCCTGTTCAGTAATCTCTCTTTTTGCAATTTGATGTCTTTCACTGCAAAAACTGGAATCTAAGCAAGTGTTAACATCTTATACCAAGCAAAAACTGTCTTAATCAAATTCATATAAGCCTCATTTACCTGACAAGACCAAAAGAATGACTTCTTTCTAGAGTTTTGACAGTTTCTTAAGGTTCCCCGTTACAAGAAACTTTCACTTTATTGAGGCAACGCGTGTCATTTTTGTCTTTTAAACTCTTCAAATCAGACATTTTTCTGGACTTGTCAAGTGGTTGTGACTCATATGAAGTCTAGTAAGACAATATTTTGGCTAAAGATAAAAAAATATAAGAACTTGTTATATTTTTGGAATACTTTTTTATTGTTGTTTAAGTAAAGAAAACTTTCGGTCAGTGGGCGGGTGGTTGAGTTTGTTTTGGTTTGATTGACAGCAGCTGGTCTGCCGCCAACAGACCAAGTAAACAAAGTTTCTCTGTAGCTGCAAGTTTTGGCAGACGGAGTGGATTTGAGTGAGGTATTAAAGAGTGAAGAAAACATCAACTTCTAACACGAGCAGAGTGATGTTTCAGTATCAAATTAAATGTTGGTGAATGAGCTTCAACCAGGACACGTTGTTTCTCAGTGCGTTAGATAATAAGAAACACTTTTCTGTGGATTGTTCAATTCTGTGGCCCCTTGTGTTGCCGGCTGCGGTCTGGCTAAGTGTGACCGTCTGCTGCGTCTGGGATGTAACACTCTGTAACTGTAAAGTTGGTGCTCCACTGAATTAATTCACAACCTGTTGATGCCGTCATTTAAGGACAAAGTTTCATTTCCTTCCAAGTGGAAAACAAAGACCTCACGATTGGGACGACTCTTAATAATGGTGTCAGAAAGATTCTGTCTCTCATGGTGGTTCAACACTGGCTGTAGCAGCCTGCAAAGAGGTAATAAGTGAATCAAAATACAGGAATCAGAACAAGACAACAGTCCAACATCCATTGTAGGGCTGAACAATTTATCATTTTCTGATCGAAATCGCAATTTCGTTTAATTTACTGAACATTGGAATAATTTTTCAACTAAAAAAAAAGACATCTGTCGGCACACATTTCATCCAGTTCCATTCATCCAGACAAGTTATCGTTCTTTAAACTCTGAATTAAAATTGTTAGCAGCATAAAAATGTCCAGTTTTTATATGGTAGGTTGTCAGGAACATAACACCACTGTGGGATTTAATTCTTCACGTCTAACAAATTACGACTGCTACAGTGCAACTGGTGTTTTGGAGTAAAGAGTGACCATGCAAAGTGAAGCCCTTCAGTCGGAGGTTGTCACAAGTTAACAGGGTCACATTTTACACTGAAACACTAGAGCTGTTTATGATTATAAGTTATTAAATGTGTGTAACAAGAGTTATTAAATGTATGTGTGTTTCAATCTCAGCTAACTGGGTTTGACTGTAAATAAGTCACATCAACTAATGAAACTCTGGGTCCAGTTTTTCGTTTGCAAAGTTCATGAAAATGTTGGTTTGGGGCCGAGGTTATGACCAAATATGAAACTTCAGGCACTAAAACTATAATGATTATCATTTCGAAAATACTAAATCATTATTATTATGATTGATTTGGACCAGTTATACATCTGACAATCTCATTTTAAACCATGGATTGTTTTGCAGGGTTCAGTTTGATTTAAAAAGAGAGAAACAGTGACAGTGTGAAGTAAATGAGATCGCCTGTGTCCTCGGTTGTTGTTGAAAGCAGAAGAATTGCATGAATAATTGTCCCTCATTTGGCTCTAACTGCTGCAAGTGGCCCGGACAGTTAACAGGCCAGCTATTATCCCACTCACACTGTGACACCATGTGTCAGTAATAAAGTTTACAGGATGAGTTCTCACTACAGCGCTGATGTAAAGACCGAGGAGTCCTTACTCTCATGTTCCTGGTGAGTTATTTTGTGATAAAGTGTTGTTTGCTCTTCTCTGGCGTGTCGACTTTTCCTCAACATCCCTGATCTATCACTATCACTGA
The DNA here is from genome assembly GCA_008086565.1 of Thalassoma bifasciatum. NCBI lineage: Eukaryota > Metazoa > Chordata > Actinopteri > Labriformes > Labridae > Thalassoma > Thalassoma bifasciatum. The sequence continues at coordinate 158,503 of RPOG01001329.1, forward strand.
CTTCCTACATTTCCAAGAATGCCTGGTGGCGACTTGCAGGGAGCAGATGCTGGCTTTTCCCCGCGACACAGAGCTGAATAATGTGTCAAGCTGTGTGCCCTTTACTCTACATGCAACATGTTTGGTTATTCTGCTGTAATGAATCCAACGGGGGAGGAAAAAACGTTGGATATTTGACTCAACTTTTTATCAAACTGTGCTTAATCTTCACATTTTGAGCGACTGGTGTCAGTTTCTGTCACTTACAAAGTTTAAATTGTGTGTTTTGATGCTGCAAAACTAACAAAATGTCTTGATAGAATAATACTTTCGCAGGAAACAAAAGTAGCAGTTGCAGTTTTCGTTATGCCGCTTTAATATCGATTATGTTTAAATCTGTGACACTGACATGCAAAGTATAATGTAGAATCAGCTCTGAAGTCTTGTTCCAAAAAGACTGAGAAACCAGACAGCAGTGGTTTTACTTTGCACACTTTGAAGTGTGGACCTCTCTCCTTCTTAAAAAATGGATGGTACTCCACAGACACTTCAAACAAACGGACTCAGTCTGCACTGCAGTGCTTTACATCGCAGCTTCTTAAAAAGTTCTGATATTTAAGTGACAAGTCCACGCCGACAAACTCTGCAGACCCTTTTCAAGAAGTCACACGTGTAGCCGCCGTGTTTGAGCAGCTTCAGTAAATCCACGCGTCTCTGCCGCCTTCATTATCATCATAATACAAGTGTCTGAAAAAGCAAAGTTACAGAAGAATGTAGACACCTCACTTTTCTGCTTTGTACTATCATCAATCACCGCAAAGCTGTTTTTTTTTCCTTCTCCAACACTGGTTGAAGCCACGGAGAGAGAGAGAGAAAAAAACTGCATGCATATTTAATTTCATTCTCCACTGGCTCACACAAAGGAAACTGCCACCCTTCAGGACACCTTTCGGAAAAGTCTCTATTAAGTCTGAGTCAGCTGGGAGGAGGGAAAAAAGAAACATTTCATGAGTGAAAAACTATCGAAATTATTGCCAGACTTCAAATGAAGTGCTGTTTATCTTCCCGAGCAGCCGATGTGTTGTTTTTACTCCTTAGTCACAGCTTGGATGGCAATCAGGATCGGTCAACCAGGACGCTATCAGCGGCAGTCACTCCACAATGACAAAGTACAGCTCCACACTCAGAGCACAGGCATTATTCTCCACACACGGCTCACCCCTATCAGAAAACAAGGCAGGTTTTATGGCTGCTGGAAAAGGTGGTAAACATAACAAAGCACGCTGCTCCCTGGAATTTAATGTGCTCGGTCAAAAGACGGAGTATAGATATCAAAGGCTGGGGCCTTCTGGAGAAAAAAGCTGTCCTCGTAATGTAGAAAACAGAAGCACTGGCCATACACAACAAGTGATTTATAGTGTTTTTTCTTTCTCTCTGAACTGAGAGCATCCACCGTGCTCCTGGATGCAACAGGGAGGAAAAAAAACAACAACAAAAGAGCAGTTCATGTGTGCTCTGAGAGCAGATTCCAGGTGCGTAAACAAGTCCACGGAGCACAAGATGAAACAGAAACACTCTGATCCCAATTATGAGGTTTTTT